>JAGDQO010000185.1:0-24289 GCA_018342035.1 Solanum appendiculatum | reverse complement strand
AAGTCCACACCGATAACATCCCTACATACCCTTGAGGCATGTCCCAGGATGCCTCTTACTCACACTGTGTACAAGGTGGTAAAGGTGGCCTCATCTGACTTAAATTCTCCTAACGATGAGAACCTGACGCTCCTGAACTTTGGCCTAGTCCATACTGAACAGAATGATCATACTTGGGTCTTTGTAACTGGGATAGGGAAGTACTAGAAGGATAGGCTGATCATTGATAAAATTGTTGCCTAACATCACCGTGATGCTCTCTATAAAATCATGTAGATCTCGCCTTCTTATACTACTCTCTATCTAGATTTTGATTATCCTCAATCTGAAGAACAAGCTCCTCCACTTTCTAGAGATGGCCTGTATTCGAGAAATATCCATATCCCTCTAAAAGGATGGTATTGTATAGTCTTCAATCAAACGTGAATCAAGGCCAACCACATACTGATGAATTCTAGCTTCCATTGTACTCAAAATATTTAGAGCATAGCATGCCAATGAGTCAAATCTGAAACTGTACTCTCTGACACTCATTTTGCCCTGCTTAAGGCTAAAAACTGATCAAGTCTGGCCTCTCGAACCTCTCGTGGAAGATATTGACTAAAAAGGCCTTTATAAAATCCTCTCATTTAGGTGGAGGTGCATTCGATCCCCTGGACCTCCCCCAAGCTTCGAACCATAAAGTGGCAATGTCCGGTAACCTAAAAGATGCCAACTGTCACGACCTAAAGTAGCCCCTAGACGTGACATGGCATATAGGACCCCGAAAGGCCCTACACAAGCCACTTAACATACATCATACAAGGTGATAGAGTTAAAGAGTTCAAAAGACAGTTCTATATTAGAAAGAGTTGACAAAGAATAGAGGAAGTCTAACACAATCTCAAAGCCATCTAATACATGATAAGAAAGGTGATTGTAGGAGTCACGGGCCTTGGCCAACATTTCACAGCTTCAATCTTTTGATTATCAACCTTAATACATTCATTTGAAACTACATGGCAATGGAAGGCCACTAAACTCAACCAAAACTCACACTTAGAGAACTTTACATACAATTGATTATCTCAAAGTGTCTGCATTACTGCTCCCAGATGGTCCACATAATCTTCCTCGAATTGCAAATATATTAGAATATCTATAAATACGATCACAAATATATCCAAGAATGGCTTGAATACTCGATTCATTAAGTCCATGAACGCTGTTGTGCTTGGTAAGCCCGAACAACATCACCAAAAATTTAAAATGACCATATCTTATTTTGAAGGTTGTGTTTGAAATATCACCACCTTTAACTCTTAGTTGGTGGTACCCTAACCTTAGATCAATCTTCGAGAAACACTTGGCACCATGCAATTGCTCAAACAGATCATCAATTCTTGGAAGCAGGTATTTATCTTTTATTGTGACTTTGTTTAGTTGTCTATAATCTATACACATCCTCAAGGATCAATCCTTCTTGTGAACAAATAACACTGGTGCACCCAACGGTGAGGTATTAGGCCTAATAAACCCTTTGTCTAACAAATTTCTCAATTGTTCTTGTAATTCCCTCAGCTCGGCAGGAGCCATTCTACATGGAGGAATATATATCGCCTAAGTGTTAGGAAGAACATGAATAGAAAAATCAATTTCTCTCTCTAGAGGAATGCATGGAAGATCATCTGGGAATACATTTTGAAATTAATTAACTATAGGACTTGATTGAAGAGTTGCTAGTCCTTAATTTGTACTTCTAACTCAAACTAGGTGATAAATGCAACCCTTTGAAATCATCTTTCGTGCCCTAAGAAATGAAATAAAACTACCTTTAGGTGTGGCAGTATTACCCTTCCATTCCAGGACTATATCGCAAGGAAAATTAAATCTGATAAATTTAGTACGACAATCAACATTGGAATAGCATGAGGCTAGCCAATCCATACCCATAATAACGTCAAATTGAACCAAATTTAAATATTATACTTTTTATAAATCTTTCTAGCTATAATTGACTTTCCAATTGGTGTGGATACAACAAACGGGGTAAGCAATAATTCTTGTTCCCCCCAAATTATTTAGCAACGAATGGGGTAATATATGAATGTGTAGAGACAAGATCTACCAATGCATATACATTATGAGTGAAAATGGATCATATTCCTGTAACAACATCAGGAGATGACTCCAAGTCCTGACGACCAGCTAAGGCATAACTGCGGTTCTGACCACCACCTGAACCAGATGCTCCTCCTCATCATCTACCTCAACCTCCACGTATTGAGGGTTGTGGATTAATCCCTAAAGGGTGAACACTGGATGAAGAAGATATTGTTGACCCAGTAGGTTGGGCCACACCACCACTGGCTCAATGTGGACAAAATCACATAATATGGTTGAGAAGTCCACACCGATAACATCCCTACATACCCTTGAGGCATGTCCCAGGATGCCTCTTACTCACACTATGTACAAGGTGGGAAAGGTGGCCTCATCTGACTTAAATTCTCCTAACGATGAGAACCTGACGCTCCTGAACTTTGGCCTAGTCCATACTGAACAGAATGATCATACTTGGGTCTTTGTAACTGGTATAGGGAAGTACTAGAAGGATAGGCTGATCATTGATAAAATTGTTGCCTAACATCACCTTGATGCTCTCTATAAAATCATGTAGATCTCGCCTTCTTATACTACTCTCTATCTAGATTTTGATTATCCTCAATCGGATGAACAAGCTCCTCCACTTTCTAGAGATGGCCTGTATTCGAGAAATATCCATATCCCTCTAAAAGGATGGTATTGTATAGTCTTCAATCAAACGTGAATCAAGGCCAACCACATACTGATGAATTCTAGCTTCCATTGTACTCAAAATATTTAGAGCATACAATGCCAATGAGTCAAATCTGAAACTGTACTCTCTGACACTCATTTTGCCCTGCTTAAGGCTAAAAACTGATCAAGTCTGGCCTCTCGAACCTCTCGTGGAAGATATTGACTAAAAAGGCCTCTATAAAATCCTCTCATTTAGGTGGAGGTGCATTCGATCCCCTGGCCCTCCCCCAAGCTTCGAACCATAAAGTGGCAATGTCCGGTAACCTAAAAGATGCCAACTGTCACGACCTAAAGTAGCCCCTAGACGTGACATGGCATATAGGACCCCGAAAGGCCCTACACAAGCCCCTTAACATACATCATACAAGGTGATAGAGTTAAAGAGTTCAAAAGACAGTTCTATATTAGAAAGAGTTGACAAAGAATAGAGGAAGTCTAACACAATCTCAAAGCCATCTAATACATGTTAAGAAAGGTGATTGTAGGAGTCACGGGCCTTGGCCAACATTTCACAGCTTCAATCTTTTGATTATCAACTTTAATACATTCATGTGAAACTACATGGCAATGGAAGGCCACTAAACTCAACCAAAACTCACACTTAGAGAACTTTACATACAATTGATTATCTCAAAGTGTCTGCATTACTGCTCCCAGATGGTCCACATAATCTACCTCGAATTGCAAATATATTAGAATATCATCTATAAATACGATCACAACTATATCCAGGAATGGCTTGAATACTCGATTCATTAAGTCCATGAACGCTGTTGTGCTTGGTAAGCCCGAACAACATCACCAAAAATTTAAAATGACCATATCTTATTGTGAAGGTTGTGTTTGAAATATCACCACCTTTAACTCTTAGTTGGTGGTACCCTAACCTTAGATCAATCTTCGAGAAACACTTGGCACCATGCAATTGATCAAACAGATCATCAATTCTTGGAAGCAGGTATTTATCTTTTATTGTGACTTTGTTTAGTTGTCTATAATCTATACACATCCTCAAGGACCAATCCTTCTTGTGAACAAATAACACTGGTGCACCCAACGGTGAGGTATTAGGCCTAATAAACCCTTTGTCTAACAAATTTCTCAATTGTTCTTGTAATTCCCTCAGCTCGGCAGGAGCCATTCTGCATGGAGGAATATATATCGCCTGAGTGTTAGGAAGAACATGAATAGAAAAATCAATTTCTCTCTCTAGAGGAATGCATGGAAGATCATCTGGGAATACATTTTGAAATTAATTAACTATAGGACTTGATTGAAGAGTTGCTAGTCCTTAATTTCTACTTCTAACTCAAACTAGGTGATAAATGCAACCCTTTGAAATCATCTTTCGTGCCCTAAGAAATGAAATAAAACTACCTTTAGGTGTGGCAGTATTACCCTTCCATTCCAGGACTATATCGCAAGGAAAATTAAATCTGATAAATTTAGTACGACAATCAACATTGGAATAGCATGAGGCTAGCCAATCCATACCCATAATAACGTCAAATTGAACCAAATTTAAATATTATAGTACACTTTTTATAAATCTTTCTAGCTATAATTGACTTTCCAATTTGTGTGGATACAACAAACGGGGTAAGCAATAATTCTTGTTCCCCCCAAATTATTTAGCAACGAATGGGGTAATATATGAATGTGTAGAGACAAGATCTACCAATGCATATACAGTATGAGTGAAAATGGATAATATTCTTGTAACAACATCAGGAGATGACTCCAAGTCCTGACGACCAGCTAAGGCATAACTGCGGTTCTGACCACCACCTGAACCAGATGCTCCTCCTCATCATCTACCTCATCCTCCACGTATTGAGGTTTGTGGATTAATCCCTAAAGGGTGAACACTGGATGAAGAAGATATTGTTGACCCAGTAGGTTGGGCCACACCACCACTGGCTCAATGTGGACAAAATCACATAATATGGTTGAGAAGTCCACACCGATAACATCCCTACATACCCTTGAGGCATGTCCCAGGATGCCTCTTACTCACACTATGTACCAGGTGGTAAAGGTGGCCTCATCTGACTTAAATTCTCCTAACGATGAGAACCTGACGCTCCTGAACTTTGGCCTAGTCCATACTGAACAGAATGATCATACTTGGGTCTTGGTAACTGGGATAGGGAAGTACTAGAAGGATAGGCTGATCATTGATAAAATTGTTGCCTAACATCACCTTGATGCTCTCTATAAAATCATGTAGATCTCGCCTTCTTATACTACTCTCTATCTAGATTTTGATTATCCTCAATCTGATGAACAAGCTCCTCCACTTTCTAGAGATGGCCTGTATTCGAGAAATATCCATATCCCTCTAAAAGGATGGTATTGTATAGTCTTCAATCAAACGTGAATCAAGGCCAACCACATACTGATGAATTCTAGCTTCCATTGTACTCAAAATATTTAGAGCATACCATGCCAATGAGTCAAATCTGAAACTGTTCTCTCTGACACTCATTTTGCCCTGCTTAAGGCTAAAAACTGATCAAGTCTGGCCTCTCGAACCTCTCGTGGAAGATATTGACTAAAAAGGCCTCTATAAAATCCTCTCATTTAGGTGGAGGTGCATTCGATCCCCTGGACCTCCCCCAAGCTTCGAACCATAAAGTGGCAATGTCCGGTAACCTAAAAGATGCCAACTGTCATGACCTAAAGTAGCCCCTAGACGTGACATGGCATATAGGACCCCGAAAGGCCCTACACAAGCCACTTAACATACATCATACAAAGTGATAGAGATAAAGAGTTCAAAAGACAGTTCTATATTAGAAAGAGTTGACAAAGAATAGAGGAAGTCTAACACAATCTCAAAGCCATCTAATACATGATAAGAAAGGTGATTGTAGGAGTCACGGGCCTTGGCCAACATTTCACAGCGTCAATCTTTTGATTATCAACTTTAATACATTCGTTTGAAACTACATGGCAATGGAAGGCCACTAAACTCAACCAAAACTCACACTTAGAGAACTTTACATACAATTGATTACCTCAAAGTGTCTGCATTACTGCTCCCAGATGGTCCACATAATCTACCTCGAATTGCAAATATATTAGAATATCATCTGTAAATACGATCACAAATATATCAAGGAATGGCTTGAATACTCGATTCATTAAGTCCATGAACGCTGTTGTGCTTGGTAAGCCCGAACAACATCACCGAAAATTTAAAATGACCATATCTTATTTTGAAGGTTGTGTTTGAAATATCACCACCTTTAACTCTTAGTTGGTGGTACCCTAACCTTAGATCAATCTTCGAGAAACACTTGGCACCATGCAATTGATCAAACAGATCATCAATTCTTGGAAGCAGGTACTTATCTTTTATTGTGACTTTGAGTAGTCGTCTATAATCAATACACATCCTCAAGGATCAATCCTTCTTGTGAACAAATAACACTGGTGCACCCAATGGTGAGGTATTAGGCCTAATAAACCCTTTGTCTAACAAATTTCTCAATTGTTCTTGTAATTCCCTCAGCTCGGCAGGAGCCATTCTACATGGAGGAATATATATCGCATGAGTGTTAGGCAGAACATGAATAGAAAAATCAATTTCTCTCTCTAGAGGAATGCATGGAAGATCATCTGGGAATACATTTCGAAATTAAGTAACTATAGGACTTGATTGAAGAGTTGCTAGTCCTTAATTTGTACTTCTAACTCAAACTAGGTGATAAATGCAACCCTTTGAAATCATCTTTCGTGCCCTAAGAAATGAAATAAAACTACCTTTAGGTGTGCCAGTATTACCCTTCCATTCCAGGACTATAACGCAAGGAAAATTAAATCTGATAAATTTAGTACGACAATCAACATTGGAATAGCATGAGGCTAGCCAATCCATACCCATAATAACGTCAAATTGAACCAAATTTAAATATTATAGTACACTTTTTATAAATCTTTCTAGCTATAATTGACTTTCCAATTGGTGTGGATACAACAAACGGGGTAAGCAATAATTCTTGTTCCCCCAAAATTATTTAGCAACGAATGGGGTAATATATGAATGTGTAGAGACAAGATCTACCAATGCATATACATTATGAGTGAAAATGGATAATATTCTTGTAACAACATCAGGAGATGACTCCAAGTCCTGACGACCAGCTAAGGCATAACTGCGGTTCTGACCACCACCTGAACCAGATGCTCCTCCTCATCATCTACCTCAACCTCCACGTATTGAGGTTTGTGGATTAATCCCTAAAGGGTGAACACTGGATGAAGAAGATATTGTTGACCCAGTAGGTTGGGCCACACCACCACTGGCTCAATGTGGACAAAATCACATAATATGGTTGAGAAGTCCACACCGATAACATCCCTACATACCCTTGAGGCATGTCCCAGGATGCCTCTTACTCACACTATGTACAAGGTGGTAAAGGTGGCCTCATCTGACTTAAATTCTCCTAACGATGAGAACCTGACGCTCCTGAACTTTGGCCTAGTCCATACTGAACAGAATGATCATACTTGGGTCTTTGTAACTGGGATAGGGAAGTACTAGAAGGATAGGCTGATCATTGATAAATTGTTGCCTAACATCACCTTGATGCTCTCTATAAAATCATGTAGATCTCGCCTTCTTATACTACTCTCTATCTAGATTTTGATTATCCTCAATCTGATGAACAAGCTCCTCCACTTTCTAGAGATGGCATGTATTCGAGAAATATCCATATCCCTCTAAAAGGATGGTATTGTATAGTCTTCAATCAAACGTGAATCAAGGCCAACCACATACTGATGAATTCTAGCTTCCATTGTGCTCAAAATATTTAGAGCATACCATGCCAATGAGTCAAATCTGAAACTGTACTCTCTGACACTCATTTTGCCCTGCTTAAGGCTAAAAACTGATCAAGTCTGGCCTCTCGAACCTCTCGTGGAAGATATTGACTAAAAAGGCCTCTATAAAATCCTCTCATTTAGGTGGAGGTGCATTCGACCCCCTGGACCTCCCCCAAGCTTCGAACCATAAAGTGGCAATGTCCGGTAACCTAAAAGATGCCAACTGTCACGACCTAAAGTAGCCCCTAGACGTGACATGGCATATAGGACCCCGAAAGGCCCTACCACAAGCCACTTAACATACATCATACAAGGTGATAGAGTTAAAGTGTTCAAAAGACAGTTCTATATTAGAAAGAGTTGACAAAGAATAGAGGAAGTCTAACACAATCTCAAAGCCATCTAATACATGATAAGAAAGGTGATTGTAGGAGTCACGGGCCTTGGCCAACATTTCACAGCTTCAATCTTTTGATTATCAACTTTAATACATTCATTTGAAACTACATGGCAATGGAAGGCCACTAAACTCAACCAAAACTCACACTTAGAGAACTTTACATACAATTGATTATCTCAAAGTGTCTGCATTACTGCTCCCAGATGGTCCACATAATCTACCTCGAATTGCAAATATATTAGAATATCATCTATAAATACGATCACAAATATATCCAGGAATGGCTTGAATACTCGATTCATTAAGTCCATGAACGCTGTTGTGCTTGGTAAGCCCGAACAACATCACCAAAAATTTAAAATGACCATATCTTATTTTGAAGGTTGTGTTTGAAATATCACCACCTTTAACTCTTAGTTGGTGGTACCCTAACCTTAGATCAATCTTCGAGAAACACTTGGCACCATGCAATTGATCAAACAGATCATCAATTCTTGGAAGCAGGTACTAATCTTTTATTGTGACTTTGTTTAGTTGTCTATAATCTATACACATCCTCAAGGATCAATCCTTCTTGTGAACAAATAACACTGGTGCACCCAACGGTGAGGTATTAGGCCTAATAAACCCTTTGTCTAACAAATTTCTCAATTGTTCTTGTAATTCCCTCAGCTCGGCAGGAGCCATTCTGCATGGAGGAATATATATCGCCCGAGTGTTAGGAAGAACATGAATAGAAAAATCAATTTCTCTCTCTAGAGGAATGCATGGAAGATCATCTGGGAATACATTTTGAAATTAATTAACTATAGGACTTGATTGAAGAGTTGCTAGTCCTTAATTTGTACTTCTAACTCAAACTAGGTGATAAATGCAACCCTTTGAAATCATCTTTCGTGCCCTAAGAAATGAAATAAAACTACCTTTAGGTGTGGCAGTATTACCCTTCCATTCCAGGACTATATCGCAAGGAAAATTAAATCTGATAAATTTAGTACGACAATCAACATTGGAATAGCATGAGGCTAGCCAATCCATACCCATAATAACGTCAAATTGAACCAAATTTAAATATTATAGTACACTTTTTATAAATCTTTCTAGCTATAATTGACTTTCCAATTGGTGTGGATACAACAAACGGGGTAAGCAATAATTCTTGTTCCCCCCAAATTATTTAGCAACGAATGGGGTAATATATGAATGTGTAGAGACAAGATCTACCAATGCATATACATTATGAGTGAAAATGGATAATATTCTTGTAACAACATCAGGAGATGACTCCAAGTCCTGACGACCAGCTAAGGCATAACTGCGGTTCTGACCACCACCTGAACCAGATGCTCCTCCTCATCATCTACCTCAACCTCCACGTATTGAGGTTTGTGGATTAATCCCTAAAGGGTGAACACTGGATGAAGAAGATATTGTTGACCCTGTAGGTTGGGCCACACCACCACTGGCTCAATGTGGACAAAATCACATAATATGGTTGAGAAGTCCACACCGATAACATCCCTACATACCCTTGAGGCATGTCCCAGGATGCCTCTTACTCACACTATGTACAAGGTGGTAAAGGTGGCCTCATCTGACTTAAATTCTCCTAACGATGAGAACCTGACGCTCCTGAACTTTGGCCTAGTCCATACTGAACAGAATGATCATACTTGGGTCTTTGTAACTGGGATAGGGAAGTACTAGAAGGATAGGCTGATCATTGATAAAATTGTTGCCTAACATCACCTTGATGCTCTCTATAAAATCATGTAGATCTCGCCTTCTTATACTACTCTCTATCTAGATTTTGATTATCCTCAATCTGATGAACAAGCTCCTCCACTTTCTAGAGATGGCCTGTATTCGAGAAATATCCATATCCCTCTAAAAGGATGGTATTGTATAGTCTTCAATCAAACGTGAATCAAGGCCAACCACATACTGATGAATTCTAGCTTCCATTGTACTCAAAATATTTAGAGCATACCATGCCAATGAGTCAAATCTGAAACTGTACTCTCTGACACTCATTTTGCCCTGCTTAAGGCTAAAAACTGATCAAGTCTGGCCTCTCGAACCTCTCGTGGAAGATATTGACTAAAAAGGCCTCTATAAAATCCTCTCATTTAGGTGGAGGTGCATTCGATCCCCTGGACCTCCCCCAAGCTTCGAACCATAAAGTGGCAATGTCCGGCAACCTAAAAGATGCCAACTGTCATGACCTAAAGTAGCCCCTAGACGTGACATGGCATATAGGACCCCGAAAGGCCCTACACAAGCCACTTAACATACATCATACAAGGTGATAGAGATAAAGAGTTCAAAAGACAGTTCTATATTAGAAAGAGTTGACAAAGAATAGAGGAAGTCTAACACAATCTCAAAGCCATCTAATACATGATAAGAAAGGTGATTGTAGGAGTCACGGGCCTTGGCCAACATTTCACAGCTTCAATCTTTTGATTATCAACTTTAATACATTCATTTGAAACTACATGGCAATGGAAGGCCACTAAACTCAACCAAAACTCACACTTAGAGAGCTTTACATACAATTGATTATCTCAAAGTGTCTGCATTACTGCTCCCAGATGGTCCACATAATCTACCTCGAATTGCAAATATATTAGAATATCATCTATAAATACGATCACAAATATATCCAGGAATGGCTTGAATACTCGATTCATTAAGTCCATGAACGCTGTTGTGCTTGGTAAGCCCGAACAACATCACCAAAAATTTAAAATGACCATATCTTATTTTGAAGGTTGTGTTTGAAATATCACCACCTTTAACTCTTAGTTGGTTGTACCCTAACCTTAGATCAATCTTCGAGAAACACTTGGCACCATGCAATTGATCAAACAGATCATCAATTCTTGGAAGCAGGTATTTATCTTTTATTGTGACTTTGTTTAGTTGTCTATAATCTATACACATCCTCAAGGATCAATCCTTCTTGTGAACAAATAACACTGGTGCACCCAACGGTGAGGTATTAGGCCTAATAAACCCTTTGTCTAACAAATTTCTCAATTGTTCTTGTAATTCCCTCAGCTCGGCAGGAGCCATTCTACATGGAGGAATATATATCGCCTAAGTGTTAGGAAGAACATGAATAGAAAAATCAATTTCTCTCTCTAGAGGAATGCATGGAAGATCATCTGGGAATACATTTTGAAATTAATTAACTATAGGACTTGATTGAAGAGTTGCTAGTCCTTAATTTCTACTTCTAACTCAAACTAGGTGATAAATGCAACCCTTTGAAATCATCTTTCGTGCCCTAAGAAATGAAATAAAACTACCTTTAGGTGTGGCAGTATTACCCTTCCATTCCAGGACTATATCGCAAGGAAAATTAAATCTGATAAATTTAGTACGACAATCAACATTGGAATAGCATGAGGCTAGCCAATCCATACCCATAATAACGTCAAATTGAACCAAATTTAAATATTATAGTACACTTTTTATAAATCTTTCTAGCTATAATTGACTTTCCAATTGGTGTGGATACAACAAACGGGGTAAGCAATAATTCTTGTTCCCCCCAAATTATTTAGCAACGAATGGGGTAATATATGAATGTGTAGAGACAAGATCTACCAATGCATATACATTATGAGTGAAAATGGATAATATTCTTGTAACAACATCAGGAGATGACTCCAAGTCCTGACGACCAGCTAAGGCATAACTGCGGTTCTGACCACCACCTGAACCAGATGCTCCTCCTCATCATCTACCTCAACCTCCACGTATTGAGGTTTGTGGATTAATCCCTAAAGGGTGAACACCGGATGAAGAAGATATTGTTGACCCTGTAGGTTGGGCCACACCACCACTGGCTCAATGTGGACAAAATCACATAATATGGTTGAGAAGTCCACACCGATAACATCCCTAGATACCCTTGAGGCATGTCCCAGGATGCCTCTTACTCACACTATGTACAAGGTGGTAAAGGTGGCCTCATCTGACTTAAATTCTCCTAACGATGAGAACCTGACGCTCCTGAACTTTGGCCTAGTCCATACCCCTTTCAGCAAGGGTTGCCGTGGTCGCCAAGAATCTTCTTCCGACC
Source organism: Solanum appendiculatum (assembly GCA_018342035.1). NCBI lineage: Eukaryota > Viridiplantae > Streptophyta > Magnoliopsida > Solanales > Solanaceae > Solanum > Solanum appendiculatum. The sequence goes on along the minus strand of JAGDQO010000185.1, from coordinate 12,140 downwards.
TCTGAGGTGGTCCGTCAAGTCCTCTAGCCTAGGGTAGTCAAAATAAAGGCAGGATTCTCTCGTCTTTTATTTCCCTTTTTTCTGAGAGAGATGTCGTCCTTCCAGTTCCTGATGAATTGAGTCCGCCATCTATTTCATAGTAATCACGAAAAGCAAGCCCTATGTGTCACAAGCAGGCACCACGGGCTCTTTACTTTTTGGTACTGAACAGAATGATCATACTTGGGTCTTTGTAACTGGGATAGGGAAGTACTAGAAGGATAGGCTGATCATTGATAAAATTGTTGCCTAACATCACCTTGATGATCTCTATAAAATCATGTAGATCTCGCCTTCTTATACTACTCTCTATCTAGATTTTGATTATCCTCAATCTGATGAACAAGCTCCTCCACTTTCTAGAGATGGCGTGTATTCGAGAAATATCCATATCCCTCTAAAAGGATGGTATTGTATAGTCTTCAATCAAACGTGAATCAAGGCCAACCACATACTGATGAATTCTAGCTTCCATTGTACTCAAAATATTTAGAGCATACCATGCCAATGAGTCAAATCTGAAACTGTACTCTCTGACACTCCTTTTGCCCTGCTTAAGGCTAAAAACTGATCAAGTCTGGCCTCTCGAACCTCTCGTGGAAGATATTGACTAAAAAGGCCTCTATAAAATCCTCTCATTTAGGTGGAGGTGCATTCGATCCCCTGGACCTCCCCCAAGCTTCGAACCATAAAGTGGCAATGTCCGGTATCCTAAAAGATGCCAACTGTCACGACCTAAAGTAGCCCCTAGACGTGACATGGCATATAGGACCCCGAAAGGCCCTACACAAGCCACTTAACATACGTCATACAAGGTGATAGAGATAAAGAGTTCAAAAGACAGTTCTATATTAGAAAGAGTTGACAAAGAATAGAGGAAGTCTAACACAATCTCAAAGCCATCTAATACATGATAAGAAAGGTGATTGTAGGAGTCACGGGCCTTGGCCAACATTTCACAGCTTCAATCTTTGGATTATCAACCTTAATACATTCATTTGAAACTACATGGCAATGGAAGGCCACTAAACTCAACCAAAACTCACACTTAGAGAACTTTACATACAATTGATTATCTCAAAGTGTCTGCATTACGGCTCCCAGATGGTCCACATAATCTACCTCGAATTGCAAATATATTAGAATATCATCTATAAATACGATCACACATATATCCAGGAATGGCTTGAATACTCGATTCATTAAGTCCATGAACGCTGTTGTGCTTGGTAAGCCCGAACAACATCACCAAAAATTTAAAATGACCATATCTTATTTTGAAAGTTGTGTTTGAAATATCACCACCTTTAACTCTTAGTTGGTGGTACCCTAACCTTAGATCAATCTTCGAGAAACACTTGGCACCATGCAATTGATCAAACAGATCATCAGTTCTTGGAAGCAGGTATTTATCTTTTATTGTGACTTTGTTTAGTTGTCTATAATCTATACACATCCTCAAGGATCAATCCTTCTTGTGAACAAATAACACTGGTGCACCCAACGGTGAGGTATTAGGCCTAATAAACCCTTTGCCTAACAAATTTCTCAATTGTTCTTGTTATTCCCCCAGCTCGGCAGGAGCCATTCTACATGGAGGAATATATATCGCCTGAGTGTTAGGCAGAACATGAATAGAAAAATCAATTTCTCTCTCTAGAGGAATGCATGGAAGATCATCTGGGAATACATGTTGAAATTAATTAACTATAGGACTTGATTGAAGAGTTGCTAGTCCTTAATTTGTACTTCTAACTCAAACTAGGTGATAAATGCAACCCTTTGAAATCATCTTTCGTGCCTAAGAAAATATACACCAACTACAGACTTTTAGGTGTTGGCAGTATTACCTTCCCATTCCAAAGGAACCTATATCGTAAGAAAATTAGTCTGAAATATTTGTACGACAATCAACAATAAATACGCCATGAGGCAGCCCAACTCCATACCCATAATAACGTCAAGATTGAACCAAATTTAAATATTATAGTACAACTTTTTATAAATCTTTCTAGCTAATAATATATATATATTCCAATTGGTGTGGACTACAAAAACGGGTACAGCAATATTCTTGTTCCCGAACCAAATTATTTTAGCCGATGGGGTTTGAATGTATTAACAAGATCTACCAATGCATATACATTATGAGTGAAAATGGATAATATCTGTAACCAACATCAGCGAGATGACTCCAAGTCCTGACGACCAAGCTAAGGCATAACTGCGGTTCTGACCAACACCTGACCAGATGCTCCTCCTATCATAATATATAATAAACCTCCACGTATTGAGGTTTGAATATTAATCCTAAAGGGTGAACACTGGGATGAAGAAGATATTGTTGACCCTGTTAGTTTGGGCACACACCATGGCTCAATGTGGACAAAAATCACATAATACTGGTTGAGAAGTCACACCGATACATCTAATACCCTTGAGGCATGTCCCAGGACGCCTCTTACTACAACTATGTACAAGGTGGTAAAAGGTTGGCCTTATCTGACCTTAAATTCTCCTAAAATAGAGACCTGAAGCTCCTAACTTTGGCCTAAGTCCATACTGAACAGAATGAATCAACTTGGGTCTTTTGTAACTGGGATAAAATTATACTAGAAGATAGGCCTGATCATTGAATAAAATTGTTGCTAACTACCTTCGATGCTCTCTAATATAAAATCATGTGACTCGCCATTCTTAATACTAAATATATAATAGATTTTGATATATATAATAATCATCTGATGAACAAGCTCCTCCACTTTCTAGATATGGCCTGTATTCGAGAAATATCCATATCCCTCTAAAAGGATGGTATTGTATAGTCTTCAATCAAACGTGAATCAAGGCCAACCACATACTGATGAATTCTAGCTTCCATTGTACTCAAAATATTTAGAGCATACCATGCCAATGAGTCAAATCTGAAACTGTACTCTCTGACACTCAGTTTGCCCTGCTTAAGGCTAAAAACCGATCAAGTCTGGCCTCTCGAACCTCTCGTGGAAGATATTGACTAAAAAGGCCTCTATAAAATCCTCTCATTTAGGTGGAGGTGCATTCGATCCCCTGGACCTCCACCAAGCTTCGAACCATAAAGTGGCAATGTCCGGTAACCTAAAAGATGCCAACTGTCACGACCTAAAGTAGCCCCTAGACGTGACATGGCATATAGGACCCCGAAAGGCCCTACACAAGCCACTTAACATACATCATACAAGGGGATAGAGTTAAAGAGTTCAAAAGACAGTTCTATATTAGAAAGAGTTGACAAAGAATAGAGGAAGTCTAACACAATCTCAAAGCCATCTAATACATGATAAGAAAGGTGATTGTAGGAGTCACGGGCCTTGGCCAACATTTCACAGCTTCAATCTTTTGATTATCAACTTTAATACATTCATTTGAAACTACATGGCAATGGAAGGCCACTAAACTCAACCAAAACTCACACTTAGAGAACTTTACATACAATTGATTATCTCAAAGTGTCTGCATTACTGCTCCCAGATGGTCCACATAATCTACCTCGAATTGCAAATATATTAGAATATCATCTATAAATACGATCACAAATATTTCCAGGAATGGCTTGAATACTCGATTCATTAAGTCCATGAACGCTGTTGTGCTTGGTAAGCCCGAACAACATCACCGAAAATTTAAAATGACCATATCTTATTTTGAAGGTTGTGTTTGAAATATCACCACCTTTAACTCTTAGTTGGTGGTACCCTAACCTTAGATCAATCTTCGAGAAACACTTGGCACCATGCAATTGATCAAACAGATCATCAATTCTTGGAAGCAGGTATTTATCTTTTATTGTGACTTTGTTTAGTTGTCTATAATCTATACCCATCCTCAAGGATCAATCCTTCTTGTGAACAAATAACACTGGTGCACCCAACGGTGAGGTATTAGGCCTAATAAACCCTTTGTCTAACAAATTTCTCAATTGTTCTTGTAATTCCCTCAGCTCGGCAGGAGCCATTCTGCATGGAGGAATATATATCGCCTGAGTGTTAGGAAGAACATGAATAGAAAAATCAATTTCTCTCTCTAGAGGAATGCATGGAAGATCATCTGGGAATACATTTTGAAATTAATTAACTATAGGACTTGATTGAAGAGTTGCTAGTCCTTAATTTGTACTTCTAACTCAAACTAGGTGATAAATGCAACCCTTTGAAATCATCTTTCGTGCCCTAAGAAATGAAATAAAACTACCTTTAGGTGTGGCAGTATTACCCTTCCATTCCAGGACTATATGGCAAGGAAAATTAAATATGATAAATTTAGTACGACAATCAACATTGGAATAGCACGAGGCTAGCCAATCCATACCCATAATAACGTCAAATTGAACCAAATTTAAATATTATAGTACACTTTTTATAAATCTTTCTAGCTATAATTGACTTTCCAATTGGTGTGGATACAACAAACGGGGTAAGCAATAATTCTTGTTCCCCCCAAATTATTTTAGCAACGAATGGGGTAATATATGAATGTGTAGAGACAAGATCTACCAATGCATATACATTATGAGTGAAAATGGATAATATTCTTGTAACAACACAGGAGATGACTCCAAGTCCTGACGACCAGCTAAGGCATAACTGCGGTTCTGACCACCACCTGAACCAGATGCTCCTCCTCATCATCTACCTCAACCTCCACGTAGTGAGGTTTGTGGATTAATCCCTAAAGGGTGAACACTGGATGAAGAAGATATTGTTGACCCTGTAGGTTGGGCCACACCACCACTGGCTCAATGTGGACAAAATCACATAATATGGTTGAGAAGTCCACACCGATAACATCCATACATACCCTTGAGGCATGTCCCAGGATGCCTCTTACTCACACTATGTACAAGGTGGTAAAGGTGGCCTCATCTGACTTAAATTCTCCTAACGATGAGAACCTGACGCTCCTGAACTTTTGCCTAGTCCATACTGAACAGAATGATCATACTTGGGTCTTTGTAACTGGGATAGGGAAGTACTAGAAGGATAGGCTGATCATTGATAAAATTGTTGCCTAACATCACCTTGATGCTCTCTATAAAAATCATGTAGATCTCGCCTTCTTATACTACTCTCTATCTAGATTTTGATTATCCTCAATCTGATGAACAAGCTCCTCCACTTTCTAGATATGGCCTGTATTCGAGAAATATCCATATCCCTCTAAAAGGATGGTATTGTATAGTCTTCAATCAAACGTGAATCAAGGCCAACCACATACTGATGAATTCTAGCCTCCATTGTACTCAAAATATTTAGAGCATACCATGCCAATGAGTCAAATCTGAAACTGTACTCTCTGACACTCATTTTGCCCTGCTTAAGGCTAAAAACCGATCAAGTCTGGCCTCTCGAACCTCTCGTGGAAGATATTGACTAAAAAGGCCTCTATAAAATCCTCTCATTTAGGTGGAGGTGCATTCGATCCCCTGGACCTCCCCCAAGCTTCGAACCATAAAGTGGCAATGTCCGGTAACCTAAAAGATGCCAACTGTCACGACCTAAAGTAGCCCCTAGACGTGACATGGCATATAGGACCCCGAAAGGCCCTACACAAGCCACTTAGCATACATCATACAAGGTGATAGAGTTAAAGAGTTCAAAAGACAGTTCTATATTAGAAAGAGTTGACAAAGAATAGAGGAAGTCTAACACAATCTCAAAGCCATCTAATACGTGATAAGAAAGGTGATTGTAGGAGTCACGGGCCTTGGCCAACATTTCACAGCTTCAATCTTTTGATTATCAACTTTAATACATTCATTTGAAACTACATGGCAATGGAAGGCCACTAAACTCAACCAAAACTCACACTTAGAGAACTTTACATACAATTGATTATCTTAAAGTGTCTGCATTACTGCTCCCAGATGGTCCACATAATCTACCTCGAATTGCAAATATATTAGAATATCATCTATAAATACGATCACAAATATATCCAGGAATTGCTTGAATACTCGATTCACTAAGTCCATGAACGCTGTTGTGCTTGGTAAGCCCGAACAACATCACCAAAAATTTAAAATGACCATATCTTATTTTGAAGGTTGTGTTTGAAATATCACCACCTTTAACTCTTAGTTGGTGGTACCCTAACCTTAGATCAATCTTCGAGAAACACTTGGCACCATGCAATTGATCAAACAGATCATCAATTCTTGGAAGCAGCTACTAATCTTTTATTGTGACTTTGTTTAGTTGTCTATAATCTATACACATCCTCAAGGATCAATCCTTCTTGTGAACAAATAACACTGGTGCACCCAACGGTGAGGTATTAGGCCTAATAAACCCTTTGTCTAACAAATTTCTCAATTGTTCTTGTAATTCCCCCAGCTCGGCAGGAGCCATTCTACATGGAGGAATATATATCGCCTGAGTGTTAGGCAGAACATGAATAGAAAAATCAATTTCTCTCTCTAGAGGAATGCATGGAAGATCATCTGGGAATACATTTTGAAATTAATTAACTATAGGACTTGATTGAAGAGTTGCTAGTCCTTAATTTGTACTTCTAACTCAAACTAGGTGATGAATGACACCCTTTGAAATCATCTTTCGTGCCCTAAGAAATGAAATAAAACTACCTTTAGGTGTGGCAGTATTACCCTTCCATCCCAGGACTATATCGCAAGGAAAATTAAATATGATAAACTTAGTACGACAATCAACATTGGAATAGCATGAGGCTAGCCAATCCATACCCATAATAACGTCAAATTGAACCAAATTTAAATATTATAGTACACTTTTTATAAATCTTTCTAGCTATAATTGACTTTCCAATTGGTGTGGATACAACAACCGGGGTAAGCAATAATTCTTGTTCCCCCCAAATTATTTAGCAACGAATGGGGTAATATATGAATGTGTAGAGACAAGATCTACCAATGCATATACATTATGAGTGAAAATGGATAATATTCTTGTAACAACATCAGGAGATGACTCCAAGTCCTGACGACCAGCTAAGGCATAACTGCGGTTCTGACCACCACCTGAACCAGATGCTCCTCCTCATCATCTACCTCAACCTCCACGTATTGAGGTTTGTGGATTAATCCCTAAAGGGTGAACACTGGATGAAGAAGATATTGTTGACCCTGTAGGTTGGGCCACACCACCACTGGCTCGATGTGGACAAAATCACATAATATGGTTGAGAAGTCCACACCGATAACATCCCTACATACCCTTGAGGCATGTCCCAGGATGCCTCTTACTCACACTATGTACAAGGTGGTAAAGGTGGCCTCATCTGACTAAAATTCTCCTAACGATGAGAACCTGACGCTCCTGAACTTTGGCCTAGTCCATACTGAACAGAATGATCATACTTGGGTCTTTGTAACTGGGATAGGGAAGTACTAGAAGGATAGGCTGATCATTGATAAAATTGTTGCCTCACATCACCTTGATGCTCTCTATAAAATCATGTAGATCTCGCCTTCTTATACTACTCTCTATCTAGATTTTGATTATCCTCAATCTGATGAACAAGCTCCTCCACTTTCTAGAGATGGCCTGTATTCGAGAAATATCCATAACCCTCTAAAAGGATGGTATTGTATAGTCTTCAATCAAACGTGAATCAAGGCCAACCACATACTGATGAATTCTAGCTTCCATTGTACTCAAAATATTTAGAGCATACCATGCCAATGAGTCAAATCTGAAACTGTACTCTCTGACACTCATTTGGCCCTGCTTAAGGCTAAAAACTGATCAAGTCTGGCCTCTCGAACCTCTCGTGGAAGATATTGACTAAAAAGGCCTCTATAAAATCCTCTCATTTAGGTGGAGGTGCATTCGATCCCCTGGACCTCCCCCAAGCTTCGAACCATAAAGTGGCAATGTCCGGTAACCTAAAAGATGCCAACTGTCACGACCCAAAGTAGCCCCTAGACGTGACATGGCATATAGGACCCCGAAAGGCCCTACACAAGCCACTTAACATACGTCATACAAGGTGATAGAGATAAAGAGTTCAAAAGACAGTTCTATATTAGAAAGAGTTGACAAAGAATAGAGGAAGTCTAACACAATCTCAAAAGCCATCTAATACATGATAAGAAAGGTGATTGTAGGAGTCACGGGCCTTGGCCATCATTTCACAGCTTCAATCTTTTGATTATCAACCTTAATACATTCATTTGAAACTACATGGCAATGGAAGGCCACTAAACTCAACCAAAACTCACACTTAGAGAACTTTACATACAATTGATTATCTCAAAGTGTCTGCATTACTGCTCCCAGATGGTCCACATAATCTACCTCGAATTGCAAATATATTAGAATGTCATCTATAAATACGATCACAAATATATCCAGGAATGGCTTGAATACTCGATTCATTAAGTCCATGAACGCTGTTGTGCTTGGTAAGCGCGAACAACATCACCAAAAATTTAAAATGACCATATCTTATTTTGAAGGTTGTGTTTGAAATATCACCACCTTTAACTCTTAGTTGGTGGTACCCTAACCTTAGATCCATCTTCGAGAAACACTTGGCACCATGCAATTGATCAAACAGATCATCAATTCTTGGAAGCAGGTACTAATCGTTTATTGTGACTTTGTTTAGTTGTCTATAATCTATACACATCCTCAAGGATCAATCCTTCTTGTGAACAAATAACACTGGTGCACCCAACGGTGAGGTATTAGGCCTAATAAACCCTTTGTCTGACAAATTTCTCAATTGTTCTTGTAATTCCCTCAGCTCGGCAGGAGCCATTCTGCATGGAGGAATATATATCGCCTGAGTGTTAGGAAGAACATGAATAGAAAAATCAATTTCTCTCTCTAGAGGAATGCATGGAAGATCATCTGGGAATACATTTTGAAATTAATTAACTATAGGACTTGATTGAAGAGTTGCTAGTCCTTAATTTCTACTTCTAACTCAAACTAGGTGATAAATGCAACCCTTTGAAATCATCTTTCGTGCCCTAAGAAATGAAATACAACTACCTTTAGGTGTGGCAGTATTACCCTTCCATTCCAGGACTATATCGCAAGGAAAATTAAATCTGATAAATTTAGTACGACAATCAACATTGGAATAGCATGAGGCTAGCCAATCCATCCCCATAATAACGTCAAATTGAACCAAATTTAAATATTATAGTACACTTTTTATAAATCTTTCTAGCTATAATTGACTTTCCAATTGGTGTGGATACAACAAACGGGGTAAGCAATAATTCTTGTTCCCCCCAAATTATTTAGCAACGAATGGGGTAATATATGAATGTGTAGAGACAAGATCTACCAATGCATATACATTATGAGTGAAAATGGATAATATTCTTGTAACAACATCAGGAGATGACTCCAAGTCCTGACGACCAGCTAAGGCATAACTGCGGTTCTGACCACCACCTGAACCAGATGCTCCTCCTCATCATCTACCTCAACCTCCACGTATTGAGGTTTGTGGATTAATCCCTAAAGGGTGAACACTGGATGAAGAAGATATTGTTGACCCAGTAGGTTGGGCCACACCACCACTGGCTCAATGTGGAAAAAATCACATAATATGGTTGAGAAGTCCACACCGATAACATCCCTACATACCCTTGAGGCATGTCCCAGGATGCCTCTTACTCACACTGTGTACAAGGTGGTAAAGGTGGCCTCATCTGACTTAAATTCTCCTAACGATGAGAACCTGACGCTCCTGAACTTTGGCCTAGTCCATACTGAACAGAATGATCATACTTGGGTCTTTGTAACTGGGATAGGGAAGTACTAGAAGGATAGGCTGATCATTGATAAAATTGTTGCCTAACATCACCGTGATGCTCTCTATAAAATCATGTAGATCTCGCCTTCTTATACTACTCTCTATCTAGATTTTGATTATCCTCAATCTGAAGAACAAGCTCCTCCACTTTCTAGAGATGGCCTGTATTCGAGAAATATCCATATCCCTCTAAAAGGATGGTATTGTATAGTCTTCAATCAAACGTGAATCAAGGCCAACCACATACTGATGAATTCTAGCTTCCATTGTACTCAAAATATTTAGAGCATAGCATGCCAATGAGTCAAATCTGAAACTGTACTCTCTGACACTCATTTTGCCCTGCTTAAGGCTAAAAACTGATCAAGTCTGGCCTCTCGAACCTCTCGTGGAAGATATTGACTAAAAAGGCCTTTATAAAATCCTCTCATTTAGGTGGAGGTGCATTCGATCCCCTGGACCTCCCCCAAGCTTCGAACCATAAAGTGGCAATGTCCGGTAACCTAAAAGATGCCAACTGTCACGACCTAAAGTAGCCCCTAGACGTGACATGGCATATAGGACCCCGAAAGGCCCTACACAAGCCACTTAACATACATCATACAAGGTGATAGAGTTAAAGAGTTCAAAAGACAGTTCTATATTAGAAAGAGTTGACAAAGAATAGAGGAAGTCTAACACAATCTCAAAGCCATCTAATACATGATAAGAAAGGTGATTGTAGGAGTCACGGGCCTTGGCCAACATTTCACAGCTTCAATCTTTTGATTATCAACCTTAATACATTCATTTGAAACTACATGGCAATGGAAGGCCACTAAACTCAACCAAAACTCACACTTAGAGAACTTTACATACAATTGATTATCTCAAAGTGTCTGCATTACTGCTCCCAGATGGTCCACATAATCTTCCTCGAATTGCAAATATATTAGAATATCTATAAATACGATCACAAATATATCCAAGAATGGCTTGAATACTCGATTCATTAAGTCCATGAACGCTGTTGTGCTTGGTAAGCCCGAACAACATCACCAAAAATTTAAAATGACCATATCTTATTTTGAAGGTTGTGTTTGAAATATCACCACCTTTAACTCTTAGTTGGTGGTACCCTAACCTTAGATCAATCTTCGAGAAACACTTGGCACCATGCAATTGCTCAAACAGATCATCAATTCTTGGAAGCAGGTATTTATCTTTTATTGTGACTTTGTTTAGTTGTCTATAATCTATACACATCCTCAAGGATCAATCCTTCTTGTGAACAAATAACACTGGTGCACCCAACGGTGAGGTATTAGGCCTAATAAACCCTTTGTCTAACAAATTTCTCAATTGTTCTTGTAATTCCCTCAGCTCGGCAGGAGCCATTCTACATGGAGGAATATATATCGCCTAAGTGTTAGGAAGAACATGAATAGAAAAATCAATTTCTCTCTCTAGAGGAATGCATGGAAGATCATCTGGGAATACATTTTGAAATTAATTAACTATAGGACTTGATTGAAGAGTTGCTAGTCCTTAATTTGTACTTCTAACTCAAACTAGGTGATAAATGCAACCCTTTGAAATCATCTTTCGTGCCCTAAGAAATGAAATAAAACTACCTTTAGGTGTGGCAGTATTACCCTTCCATTCCAGGACTATATCGCAAGGAAAATTAAATCTGATAAATTTAGTACGACAATCAACATTGGAATAGCATGAGGCTAGCCAATCCATACCCATAATAACGTCAAATTGAACCAAATTTAAATATTATACTTTTTATAAATCTTTCTAGCTATAATTGACTTTCCAATTGGTGTGGATACAACAAACGGGGTAAGCAATAATTCTTGTTCCCCCCAAATTATTTAGCAACGAATGGGGTAATATATGAATGTGTAGAGACAAAATCTACCAATGCATATACATTATGAGTGAAAATGGATAATATTCTTGTAACAACATCAGGAGATGACTCCAAGTCCTGACGACCAGCTAAGGCATAACTGCGGTTCTGACCACCACCTGAACCAGATGCTCCTCCTCATCATCTATCTCAACCTCCACGTATTGAGGTTTGTGGATTAATCCCTAAAGGGTGAACACTGGATGAAGAAGATATTGTTGACCCAGTAGGTTGGGCCACACCACCACTGGCTCAATGTGGACAAAATCACATAATATGGTTGAGAAGTCCACACCGATAACATCCCTACATACCCTTGAGGCATGTCCCAGGACGCCTCTTACTCACACTATGTACAAGGTGGTAAAGGTGGCCTCATCTGACTTAAATTCTCCTAACGATGAGAACCTGA
>JAGDQO010000184.1:0-23943 GCA_018342035.1 Solanum appendiculatum | reverse complement strand
TGTAGAGACAAGATCTACCAATGCATATACATTATGAGTGAAAATGGATAATATTCTTGTAACAACATCAGGAGATGACTCCAAGTCCTGACGACCAGCTAAGGCATAACTGCGGTTCTGACCACCACCTGAACCAGATGCTCCTCCTCATCATCTACCTCAACCTCCACGTATTGAGGTTTGTGGATTAATCCCTAAAGGGTGAACGCTGGATGAAGAAGATATTGTTGACCCTGTAGGTTGGGCCACACCACCACTGGCTCAATGTGGACAAAATCACATAATATGGTTGAGAAGTCCACACCGATAACATCCCTACATACCCTTGAGGCATGTCCCAGGACGCCTCTTACTCACACTATGTACAAGGTGGTAAAGGTGGCCTCATCTGACTTAAATTCTCCTAACGATGAGAACCTGACGCTCCTGACTTTGGCCTAGTCCATACTGAACAGAATGATCATACTTGGGTCTTTGTAACTGGGATAGGGAAGTACTAGAAGGATAGGCTGATCATTGATAAAATTGTTGCCTAACATCACCTTGATGCTCTCTATAAAATCATGTAGATCTCGCATTCTTATACTACTCTCTATCTAGATTTTGATTATCCTCAATCTGATGAACAAGCTCCTCCACTTTCTAGAGATGGCCTGTATTCGAGAAATATCCATATCCCTCTAAAAGGATGGTATTGTATAGTCTTCAATCAAACGTGAATCAAGGCCAACCACATATTGATGAATTCTAGCTTCCATTGTACTCAAAATATTTAGAGCATACCATGCCAATGAGTCAAATCTGAAACTGTACTCTCTGACACTCATTTTGCCCTGCTTAAGGCTAAAAACTGATCAAGTCTGGCCTCGCGAACCTCTCGTGGAAGATATTGACTAAAAAGGCCTCTATAAAATCCTCTCATTTAGGTGGAGGTGCATTCGATCCCCTGGACCTCCCCCAAGCTTCGAACCATAAAGTGGCAATGTCCGGTAACCTAAAAGATGCCAACGGTCACGACCTAAAGTAGCCCCTAGACGTGACATGGCATATAGGACCCCGAAAGGCCCTACACAAGCCACTTAACATACATCATACAAGGTGATAGAGTTAAAGAGTTCAAAAGACAGTTCTATATTAGAAAGAGTTGACAAAGAATAGAGGAAGTCTAACACAATCTCAAAGCCATGTAATACATGATAAGAAAGGTGATTGTAGGAGTCACGGGCCTTGGCCAACATTTCACAGCTTCAATCTTTTGATTGTCAACTTTAATACATTCATTTGAAACTACATGGCAATGGAAGGCCACTAAACTCAACCAAAACTCACACTTAGAGAACTTTACATACAATTGATTATCTCAAAGTGTCTGCATTACTGCTCCCAGATGGACCACATAATCTACCTCGAATTGCAAATATATTAGAATATCATCTATAAATACGATCACAAATATATCCAGGAATGGCTTGAATACTCGATTCATTAAGTCCATGAACGCTGTTGTGCTTGGTAAGCCCGAACAACATCACCAAAAATTTAAAATGACCATATCTTATTTTGAAGGTTGTGTTTGAAATATCACCACCTTTAACTCTTAGTTGGTGGTACCCTAACCTTAGATCAATCTTCGAGAAACACTGGGCACCATGCAATTGATCAAACAGATCATCAATTCTTGGAAGCAGGTACTAATCTTTTATTGTGACTTTGTTTAGTTGTCTATAATCTATACACATCCTCCAGGATCAATCCTTCTTGTGAACAAATAACACTGGTGCACCCAACGGTGAGGTATTAGGCCTAATAAACCCTTTGTCTAACAAATTTCTCAATTGTTCTTGTAATTCCCTCAGCTCGGCAGGGCCATTCTGCATGGAGGAATATATATCGCCTGAGTGTTAGGAAGAACATGAATAGAAAAATCAATTTCTCTCTCTAGAGGAATGCATGGAAGATCATCTGGGAATACATTTTGAAATTAATTAACTATAGGACTTGATTGAAGAGTTGCTAGTCCTTAATTTGTACTTCTAACTCAAACTAGGTGATAAATGCAACCCTTTGAAATCATCTTTCGTGCCCTAAGAAATGAAATAAAACTACCTTTAGGTGTGGCAGTATTACCCTTCCATCCCAGGGCTATATCGCAAGGAAAATTAAATATGATAAATTTAGTACGACAATCAACATTGGAATAGCATGAGGCTAGCCAATCCATACCCATAATAACTTCAAATTGAACCAAATTTAAATATTATAGTACACTTTTTATAAATCTTTCTAGCTATAATTGACTTTCCAATTGGTGTGGATACAACAAACGGGGTAAGCAATAATTCTTGTCCCCCCCAAATTATTTAGCAACGAATGGGGTAATATATGAATGTGTAGAGACAAGATCTACCAATGCATATACATTATGAGTGAAAATGGATAATATTCTTGTAACAACATCAGGAGATGACTCCAAGTCCTGACGACCAGCTAAGGCATAACTGCGGTACTGACCACCACCTGAACCAGATGCTCCTCCTCATCATCTACCTCAACCTCCACGTATTGAGGTTTGTGGATTAATCCCTAAAGGGTGAACACTGGATGAAGAAGATATTGTTGACCCTGTAGGTTGGGCCACACCACCACTGGCTCAATGTGGACAAAATCACATAATATGGTTGAGAAGTCCACACCGATAACATCCCTACATACCCTTGAGGCATGTCCCAGGACGCCTCTTACTCACACTATGTACAAGGTGGTAAAGGTAGCCTCATCTGACTTAAATTCTCCTAACGATGAGAACCTGACGCTCCTGAACTTTGGCCTAGTCCATACTGAACAGAATGATCATACTTGGGTCTTTGTAACTGGGATAGGGAAGTACTAGAAGGATAGGCTGATCATTGATAAATTGTTGCCTAACATCACCTTGATGCTCTCTATAAAATCATGTAGATCTCGCCTTCTTATACTACTCTCTATCTAGATTTTGATTATCCTCAATCTGATGAACAAGCTCCTCCACTTTCTAGAGATGGCCTGTATTCGAGAAATATCCATATCCCTCTAAAAGGATGGTATTGTATAGTCTTCAATCAAACGTGAATCAAGGCCAACCACATACTGATGAATTCTAGCTTCCATTGTACTCAAAATATTTAGAGCATACCATGCCAATGAGTCAAATCTGAAACTGTACTCTCTGACACTCTTTTTGCCCTGCTTAAGGCTAAAAACTGATCAAGTCTGGCCTCTCGAACCTCTCGTGGAAGATATTGACTAAAAAGGCCTCTATAAAATCCTCTCATTTAGGTGGAGGTGCATTCGATCCCCTGGACCTCCCCCAAGCTTCGAACCATAAAGTGGCAATGTCCGGTAACCTAAAAGATGCCAACTGTCACGACCTAAAGTAGCCCCTAGACGTGACATGGCATATAGGACCCCGAAAGGCCCTACCACAAGCCACTTAACATACATCATACAAGGTGATAGAGTTAAAGTGTTCAAAAGACAGTTCTATATTAGAAAGAGTTGACAAAGAATAGAGGAAGTCTAACACAATCTCAAAGCCATCTAATACATGATAAGAAAGGTGATTGTAGGAGCCACGGGCCTTGGCCAACATTTCACAGCTTCAATCTTTTGATTATCAACTTTAATACATTCGTTTGAAACTACATGGCAATGGAAGGCCACTAAACTCAACCAAAACTCACACTTAGAGAGCTTTACATACAACTGATTATCTCAAAGTGTCTGCATTACTGCTCCCAGATGGTCCACATAATCTACCTCGAATTGCAAATATATTAGAATATCATCTATAAATACGATCACAAATATATCCAGGAATGGCTTGAATACTCTATTCATTAAGTCCATGAACGCTGTTGTGCTTGGTAAGCCCGAACAACATCACCAAAAATTTAAAATGACCATATCTTATTTTGAAGGTTGTGTTTGAAATATCACCACCTTTAACTCTTAGTTGGTGGTACCCTAACCTTAGATCAATCTTCGAGAAACACTTGGCACCATGCAATTGATCAAACAGATCATCAATTCTTGGAATCAGGTATTTATCTTTTATTGTGACTTTGTTTAGTTGTCTATAATCTATACACATCCTCAAGGATCAATCCTTCTTGTGAACAAATAACACTGGTGCACCCAACGGTGAGGTATTAGGCCTAATAAACCCTTTGTCTAACAAATTTCTCAAATGTTCTTGTAATTCCCTCAGCTCGGCAGGAGCCATTCTGCATGGAGGAATATATATCGCCTGAGTGTTAGGAAGAACATGAATAGAAAAATCAATTTCTCTCTCTAGAGGAATGCATGGAAGATCATCTGAGAATACATTTTGAAATTAATTAACTATAGGACTTGATTGAAGAGTTGCTAGTCCTTAATTTCTACTTCTAACTCAAACTAGGTGATAAATGCAACCCGTTGAAATCATCTTTCGTGCCCTAAGAAATGAAATAAAACTACCTTTAGGTGTGGCAGTATTACCCTTCCATTCCAGGACTATATCGCAAGGAAAATTAAATCTGATAAATTTAGTACGACAATCAACATTGGAATAGCATGAGGCTAGCCAATCCATACCCATAATAACGTCAAATTGAACCAAATTTAAATATTATAGTACACTTTTTATAAATCTTTCTAGCTATAATTGACTTTCCAATTGGTGTGGATACAACAAACGGGGTAAGCAATAATTCTTGTTCCCCCCAATTTATTTAGCAACGAATGGGGTAATATATGAATGTGTAGAGACAAGATCTACCAATGCATATACATTATGAGTGAAAATGGATAATATTCTTGTAACAACATCAGGAGATGACTCCAAGTCCTGACGACCAGCTAAGGCATAACTGCGGTTCTGGCCACCACCTGAACCAGATGCTCCTCCTCATCATCTACCTCAACCTCCACGTATTGAGGTTTGTGGATTAATCCCTAAAGGGTGAACACTGGATGAAGAAGATATTGTTGACCCTGTAGGTTGGGCCACACCACCACTGGCTCAATGTGGACAAAATCACATAATAGGGTTGAGAAGTCCACACCGATAACATCCCTACATACCCTTGAGGCATGTCCCAGGATGCCTCTTACTCACACTATGTACAAGGTGGTAAAGGTGGCCTCATCTGACTAAAATTCTCCTAACGATGAGAACCTGACGCTCCTGAACTTTGGCCTAGTCCATACTGAACAGAATGATCATACTTGGGTCTTTGTAACTGGGATAGGGAAGTACTAGAAGGATAGCCTGATCATTGATAAAATTGTTGCCTAACATCACCTTGATGCTCTCTATAAAATCATGTAGATCTCGCCTTCTTATACTACTCTCTATCTAGATTTTGATTATCCTCAATCTGATGAACAGGCTCCTCCACTTTCTAGAGATGGCCTGTATTCGAGAAATATCCATATCCCTCTAAAAGGATGGTATTGTATAGTCTTCAATCAAACGTGAATCAAGGCCAACCACATACTGATGAATTCTAGCTTCCATTGTACTCAAAATATTTAGAGCATACCATGCCAATGAGTCAAAGCTGAAACTGTACTCTCTGACACTCATTTTGCCCTGCTTAAGGCTAAAAACTGATCAAGTCTGGCCTCTCGAACCTCTCGTGGAAGATATTGACTAAAAAGGCCTCTATAAAATCCTCTCATTTAGGGTACCTTTTTAGTCAATATATACCCTGGAATGGAAGGGTAATACTGCCACACCTAAAGGTAGTTTTATTTCATTTCTTAGGGCACGAAAGATGATTTCAAAGGGTTGCATTTATCACCTAGTTTGAGTTAGAAGTACAAATTAAGGACTAGCAACTCTTCAATCAAGTCCTATAGTTAATTAATTTCGAAATGTATTCCCAGATGATCTTCCATGCATTCCTCTAGAGAGAGAAATTGATTTTTCTATTCATGTTCTGCCTAACACTCAGGCGATATATATTCCTCCATGTAGAATGGCCCCTGCCGAGCTGGGGGAATTACAAGAACAATTGAGAAATTTGTTAGACAAAGGGTTTATTAGGCCTAATACCTCACCGTTGGGTGCACCAGTGTTATTTGTTCACAAGAAGGATTGATCCTTGAGGATGTGTATAGATTATAGACGACTACTCAAAGTCACAATAAAAGATAAGTACCTGCTTCCAAGAATTGATGATCTGTTTGATCAATTGCATGGTGCCAAGTGTTTCTCGAAGATTGATCTAAGGTTAGGGTACCACCAACTAAGAGTTAAAGGTGGTTATATTTCAAACACAACCTTCAAAATAAGATATGGTCATTTTAAATTTTTGGTGATGTTGTTCGGGCTTACCAAGCACAACAGCGTTCATGGACTTAATGAATCGAGTATTCAAGCCATTCCTGGATATATTTGTGATCGTATTTATAGATGATATTCTAATATATTTGCAATTCGAGGTAGATTATGTGGACCATCTGGGAGCAGTAATGCAGACACTTTGAGATAATCAATTGTATGTAAAGTTCTCTAAGTGTGAGTTTTGGTTGAGTTTAGTGGCCTTCCATTGCCATGTAGTTTCAAATGAATGTATTAAGGTTGATAATCAAAAGATTGAAGCTGTGAAATGTTGGCCAAGGCCCGTGACTCCTACAATCACCTTTCTTATCATGTATTAGATGGCTTTGAGATTGTGTTAGACTTCCTCTATTCTTTGTCAACTCTTTCTAATATAGAACTGTCTTTTGAACTCTTTATCTCTATCACCTTGTATGAGGTATGTTAAGTGGCTTGTGTAGGGCCTTTCGGGGTCCTATATGCCATGTCACGTCTAGGGGCTACTTTAGGTCATGACAGTTGGCATCTTTTAGGTTACCGGACATTGCCACTTTATGGTTCGAAGCTTGGGGGAGGTCCAGGGGATCGAATGCACCTCCACCTAAATGAGAGGATTTTATAGAGGCCTTTTTAGTCAATATCTTCCACGAGAGGTTCGAGAGGCCAGACTTGATCAGTTTTTAGCCTTAAGCAGGGCAAAATGAGTGTCAGAGAGTACAGTTTCAGATTTGACTCATTGGCATGGTATGCTCTAAATATTTTGAGTACAATGGAGGCTAGAATTCATCAGTATGTGGTTGGCCTTGATTCACGTTTGATTGAAGACTATACAATACCATCCTTTTAGAGGGATATGGATATTTCTCGAATACAGGCCATCTCTAGAAAGTGGAGGAGCTTGTTCATCAGATTGAGGATAATCAAAACCTAGATAGAGAGTAGTATAAGAAGGCGGAGGATTCTACATGATTTTATAGAGAGCATCAAGGTTGATGTTTTAGGCAAACAATTTTATCAATGATCAGCCTATCCTGTCTAGTACTTTCCCTATCCCAGTTACAAAGACCCAAGTATGATCATTCTGTTCAGTATTGGACTAGGCCAAAGTTCAGGAGCGTCAAGGTTCTTCATCGTTAGGAGAATTTAAGTCAGATGAGGCCACCTTTTTTTTAAACACCCCCAACCCCCCCCCCTTTGTACATAGTGGAGTTAAGAGGCATCCTGGGACATGCCTCAAGGGTATGTAAGGGATGTTATCGGTGTGGACTTCTCAAACCATATTATGTGGATTTGTTCCACATTGAGCCATGGTTGGTGTGGCCCAACCTACTGGGTCAAAACAATATCTTCTTTCGATCCAGTGTTCACCCTTTAGGGATTAATCCACAAACCTCAATACGTGAGTGAGGGTAGATGATGAGGAGGAGCGCATCTGGGTTCAGTGGTGGTAAGAGCGCAGTCTATGCCTTAGCTGAGTCGTTCAGGACTTTGGAGTCATCTCCTAATGTGTTTACAAGACATATTATCCATTTTTCACTCATAATGTATTATGGCATGGTAGATCTTGTCTCTACACATTCATATATTACCCCATTCGTTGATGCTAAATTATTTGGGGGGAAACAATAATTATTGCTTTACCCCGTGTTGTATCCACACAATTGGAAAGTCAATTTATAGCTAGAAGATTAAAAAAGTGTACTATAATATTTAAATTTGGTTCAAATTTTGGACGTTATTATGGGTATGGATTGCTTAGCTCATGCTATTCATGTGATTGTTCGTACTAAATTATCAGATTTAATTTTCCTTGCGATATAGTCCTGGAATGGAAGGGTAATACTGCCACACCTAAAGGTAGTTTTATTTCATTTCTTAGGGCACGAAAGATGATTTCAAAGGGTTGCATTTATCACCTAGTTTGAGTTAGAAGTACAAATTAAGGACTAGCAACTCTTCAATCAAGTCCTATAGTCAATTAATTTCAAAATGTATTCCCAGATGATCTTCCATGCATTCCTCTAGAGAGAGAAATTGATTTTTCTATTCATGTTCTGCCTAACACTCAGGCGATATATATTCCTCCATGTAGAATGGCTCCTGCCGAGCTGAGGGAATTACAAGAACAATTGAGAAATTTGTTAGACAAAGGGTTTATTAGGCCTAATACCTCACCGTGGGGTGCACCAGTGTTATTTGTTCACAAGAAGGATTGATCCTTGAGGATGTGTATAGATTATAGACGACTAAACAAAGTCACAATAAAAGATAAGTACCTGCTTCCAAGAATTGATGATCTGTTTGATCAATTGCATGGTGCCAAGTGTTTCTCGAAGATTGATCTAAGGTTAGGGTACCACCAACTAAGAGTTAAAGGTGGTGATATTTCAAACACAACCTTCAAAATAAGATATGGTCATGTTAAATTTTTGGTGATGTTGTTCGGGCTTACCAAGCACAACAGCGTTCATGGACTTAATGAATCGAGTATTCAAGCCATTCCTTGATATATTTGTGATCGTATTTATAGATGATATTATATTTGCAATTCGAGGTAGATTATGTGGACCATCTGGGAGCAGTAATGCAGACACTTTGAGATAATCAATTGTATGTAAAGTTCTCTAAGTGTGAGCTTTGGTTGAGTTTAGTGGCCTTCCATTGCCATGTAGTTTCAAATGAATGTATTAAAGTTGATAATCAAAAGATTGAAGCTGTGAAATGTTGGCCAAGGCCCGTGACTCCTACAATCACCTTGCTTATCATGTATTAGATGGCTTTGAGATTGTGTTAGACTTCCTCTATTCTTTGTCAACTCTTTCTAATATAGAACTGTCTTTTGAACTCTTTATCTCTATCACCTTGTATGATGTATGTTAAGTGGCTTGTGTAGGGCCTTTCGGGGTCTTATATGCCATGTCACGTCTAGGGGCTACTTTAGGTCATGACAGTTGGCATCTTTTAGGTTACCGGACATTGCCACTTTATGGTTCGAAGCTTGGGGGAGGTCCAGGGGATCGAATGCACCTCCACCTAAATGAGAGGATTTTATAGAGGCCTTTTAGTCAATATCTTCCACGAGAGGTTCGAGAGGCCAGACTTGATCAGTTTTTAGCCTTAAGCAGGGCAAAATGAGTGTCAGAGAGTACAGTTTCAGATTTGACTCATTGGCATGGTATGCTCTAAATATTTTGAGTACAATGGAAGCTAGAATTCATCAGTATGTGGTTGGCCTTGATTCACGTTTGATTGAAGACTATACAATACCATCCTATTAGAGGGATATGGATATTTCTCGAATACAGGCCATCTCTAGAAAGTGGAGGAGCTTGTTCATCAGATTGAGGATAATCAAAATCTAGATAGAGAGTAGTATAAGAAGGCGAGATCTACATGATTTTATAGAGAGCATCAAGGGGATGTTAGGCAACAATTTTATCAATGATCAGCCTATCCTTCTAGTACTTCCCTATCCCAGTTACAAAGACCCAAGTATGATCATTCTGTTCAGTATGGACTAGGCCAAAGTTCAGGAGCGTCAGGTTCTCATCGTTAGGAGAATTTAAGTCAGATGAGGCCACCTTTACCACCTTGTACATAGTGTGAGTAAGAGGCATCCTGGGACATGCCTCAAGGGTATGTAGGGATGTTATCGGTGTGGACTTCTCAACCATATTATGTGATTTTGTCCACATTGAGCCAGTGGTGGTGTGGCCCAACCTACTGGGTCAACAATATCTTCTTCATCCAGTGTTCACCCTTTAGGGATTAATCCACAAACCTCAATACGTGGAGGATGAGGTAGATGATGAGGAGGAGCATCTGGTTCAGGTGGTGGTCAGAACCGCAGTTATGCCTTAGCTGGTCGTCAGGACTTGGAGTCATCTCCTGATGTTGTTAGAAGAATATTATCCATTTTCACTCATAATGTATATGCATTGGTAGATCTTGTCTCTACACATTCATATATTACCCCATTCGTTGCTAAATAATTTGGGGGGAACAAGAATTATTGCTTACCCCGTTTGTTGTATCCACACCAATGGGAAAGTCAATTATAGCTAGAAAGATTTATAAAAAGTGTACTATAATATTTAAATTTGGTTCAATTTGACGTTATTATGGGTATGGATTGGCTAGCCTCATGCTATTCCAATGTTGATTGTCGTACTAAATTTATCATATTTAATTTTCCTTGCGATATAGTCCTGGAATGGAAGGGTAATACTGCCACACCTAAAGGTAGTTTTATTTCATTTCTTAGGGCACGAAAGATGATTTCAAAGGGTTGGATTTATCACCTAGTTTGAGTTAGAAGTACAAATTAAGGACTAGCAACTCTTCAATCAAGTCCTATAGTTAATTAATTTCAAAATGTATTCCCAGATGATCTTCCATGCATTCCTCTAGAGAGAGAAATTGATTTTTCTATTCATGTTCTGCCTAACACTCAGGCGATATATATTCCTCCATGTAGAATGGCTCCTGCCGAGCTGGGGGAATTACAAGAACAATTGAGAAATTTGTTAGACAAAGGGTTTATTAGGCCTAATACCTCACCGTTGGGTGCACCAGTGTTATTTGTTCACAAGAAGGATTGATCCTTGAGGATGTGTATAGATTATAGACAACTAAACAAAGTCACAATAAAAGATAAATACCTGCTTCCAAGAATTGATGATCTGTTTGATCAATTGCATGGTGCCAAGTGTTTCTCGAAGATTGATCTAAGGTTAGGGTACCACCAACTAAGAGTTAAAGGTGGTGATATTTCAAACACAACCTTCAAAATAAGATATGGTCATTTTAAATTTTTGGTGATGTTGTTCGGGCTTACCAAGCACAACAGCGTTCATGGACTTAATGAATCGAGTATTCAAGCCATTCCTGGATATATTTGTGATCGTATTTATAGATGATATTCTAATATATTTGCAATTCGAGGTAGATTATGTGGACCATCTGGGAGCAGTAATGCAGACACTTTGAGATAATCAATTGTATGTAAAGTTCTCTAAGTGTGAGTTTTGGTTGAGTTTAGTGGCCTTCCATTGCCATGTAGTTTCAAATGAATGTATTAAAGTTGATAATCAAAAGATTGAAGCTGTGAAATGTTGGCCAAGGCCCGTGACTCCTACAATCACCTTTCTTATCATGTATTAGATGGCTTTGAGATTGTGTTAGACTTCCTCTATTCTTTGTCAACTCTTTCTAATATAGAACTGTCTTTTGAACTCTTTATCTCTATCACCTTGTATGATGTATGTTAAGTGGCTTGTGTAGGGCCTTTCGGGGTCCTATATGCCATGTCACGTCTAGGGGCTACTTTAGGTCATGACAGTTGGCATCTTTTAGGTTACCGGACATTGCCACTTTATGGTTCGAAGCTTGGGGGAGGTCCAGGGGATCGAATGCACCTCCACCTAAATGAGAGGATTTTATAGAGGCCTTTTTAGTCAATATCTTCCACGAGAGGTTCGAGAGGCCAGACTTGATCAGTTTTTAGCCTTAAGCAGGGCAAAATGAGTGTCAGAGAGTACAGTTTCAGATTTGACTCATTGGCATGGTATGCTCTAAATATTTTGAGTACAATGGAAGCTAGAATTCATCAGTATGTGGTTGGCCTTGATTCACGTTTGATTGAAGACTATACAATACCATCCTTTTAGAGGGATATGGATATTTCTCGAATACAGGCCATCTCTAGAAAGTGGAGGAGCTTGTTCATCAGATTGAGGATAATCAAAATCTAGATAGAGAGTAGTATAAGAAGGCGAGATCTACATGATTTTATAGAGAGCATCAAGGTGATGTTAGGCAACAATTTTATCAATGATCAGCCTATCCTTCTAGTACTTCCCTATCCCAGTTACAAAGACCCAAGTATGATCATTCTGTTCAGTATGGACTAGGCCAAAGTTCAGGAGCGTCAGGTTCTCATCGTTAGGAGAATTTAAGTCAGATGAGGCCACCTTTACCACCTTGTACATAGTGTGAGTAAGAGGCGTCCTGGGACATGCCTCAAGGGTATGTAGGGATGTTATCGGTGTGGACTTCTCAACCATATTATGTGATTTTGTCCACATTGAGCCAGTGGTGGTGTGGCCCAACCTACTGGGTCAACAATATCTTCTTCATCCAGTGTTCACCCTTTAGGGATTAATCCACAAACCTCAATACGTGGAGGTTGAGGTAGATGATGAGGAGGAGCATCTGGTTCAGGTGGTGGTCAGAACCGCAGTTATGCCTTAGCTGGTCGTCAGGACTTGGAGTCATCTCCTGATGTTGTTACAAGAATATTATCCATTTTCACTCATAATGTATATGCATTGGTAGATCTTGTCTCTACACATTCATATATTACCCCATTCGTTGCTAAATAATTTGGGGGGAACAAGAATTATTGCTTACCCCGTTTGTTGTATCCACACCAATTGGAAAGTCAATTATAGGTAGAAAGATTTATAAAAAGTGTACTATAATATTTAAATTTGGTTCAATTTGACGTTATTATGGGTATGGATTGGCTAGCCTCATGCTATTCCAATGTTGATTGTCGTACTAAATTTATCATATTTAATTTTCCTTGCGATATAGTCCTGGAATGGAAGGGTAATACTGCCACACCTAAAGGTAGTTTTATTTCATTTCTTAGGGCACGAAAGATGATTTCAAAGGGTTGCATTTATCACCTAGTTTGAGTTAGAAGTACAAATTAAGGACTAGCAACTCTTCAATCAAGTCCTATAGTTAATTAATTTCAAAATGTATTCCCAGATGATCTTCCATGCATTCCTCTAGAGAGAGAAATTGATTTTTCTATTCATGTTCTGCCTAACACTCAGGCGATATATATTCCTCCATGTAGAATGGCTCCTGCCGAGCTGAGGGAATTACAAGAACAATTGAGAAATTTGTTAGACAAAGGGTTTATTAGGCCTAATACCTCACCGTTGGGTGCACCAGTGTTATTTGTTCACAAGAAGGATTGATCCTTGAGGATGTGTATAGATTATAGACAACTAAACAAAGTCACAATAAAAGATAAATACCTGCTTCCAAGAATTGATGATCTGTTTGATCAATTGCATGGTGCCAAGTGTTTCTCGAAGATTGATCTAAGGTTAGGGTACCACCAACTAAGAGTTAAAGGTGGTGATATTTCAAACACAACCTTCAAAATAAGATATGGTCATTTTAAATTTTTGGTGATGTTGTTCGGGCTTACCAAGCACAACAGCGTTCATGGACTTAATGAATCGAGTATTCAAGCCATTCCTGGATATATTTGTGATCGTATTTATAGATGATATTCTAATATATTTGCAATTCGAGGTAGATTATGTGGACCATCTGGGAGCAGTAATGCAGACACTTTGAGATAATCAATTGTATGTAAAGTTCTCTAAGTGTGAGTTTTGGTTGAGTTTAGTGGCCTTCCATTGCCATGTAGTTTCAAATGAATGTATTAAAGTTGACAATCAAAAGATTGAAGCTGTGAAATGTTGGCCAAGGCCCGTGACTCCTACAATCACCTTTCTTATCATGTATTAGATGGCTTTGAGATTGTGTTAGACTTCCTCTATTCTTTGTCAACTCTTTCTAATATAGAACTGTCTTTTGAACTCTTTATCTCTATCACCTTGTATGATGTATGTTAAGTGGCTTGTGTAGGGCCTTTCGGGGTCCTATATGCCATGTCACGTCTAGGGGCTACTTTAGGTCGTGACAGTTGGCATCTTTTAGGTTACCGGACATTGCCACTTTATGGTTCGAAGCTTGGGGGAGGTCCAGGGGATCGAATGCACCTCCACCTAAATGAGAGGATTTTATAGAGGCCTTTTTAGTCAATATCTTCCACGAGAGGTTCGAGAGGCCAGACTTGATCAGTTTTTAGCCTTAAGCAAGGCAAAATGAGTGTCAGAGAGTACAGTTTCAGATTTGACTCATTGGCATGGTATGCTCTAAATATTTTTAGTACAATGGAAGCTAGAATTCATCAGTATGTGGTTGGCCTTTTATGAGGTACACACTAATATATTTATAGATCACAAGAGTCTCCAATACATCTTTAAGCAGAGAGATTTGAATTTAAGGTAAAAAAGATGGCTAAAATTGCTGAAAGTCTATGATGTTGATATTTTATACCATCTTGGCGAGGCTAACATTGTGGCTGATGCTCTCAACTGGAAGCCTAAGGGTAGCTTAAAGTATGTTGAATTTGGAAAAGTAGATATTTCTAGAGAATTGCATCAGTTGGCTAGTTTATGAGTTCGGGTAGGTTACTCAGGGGATGAAGGACTTATAATTCAAAATGCAGCAGAATCATCACTTATATTAGAGGTAAAGCAATGACAACACGAGGAACCAGAGTTAATTGAATTAAAAGAGGGAATCCCCAAACAGAAGAAACCAACATTGAGACTTATAGAAAATTGAGTTCTCATGTATCAAGGTCGATTATGTGTTTCAGATGTGGGCAAGCTTCAACAGAGAATAATGATAGAGGTTCACCATTCACCCTGGGCAACAAAGATGTATCATCACCTCAAGAAGGTGTATTGGTGGAATAACATGAAGAGGAATGTCATTGAGTTTGTGGGTCAAGGTTTAAATAGTCAACATGTAAAACTAGAGTATCAGAGGCCCGAGGGATTAACCCAAGCTATAGAACTTCTGATGTGGAAATGGGAGGTGATTAACATGGATTTTATTATAGGTTTGCCCCGCATTGTACGGATGTATGATTCTATATGGGTTATTGTCGATAGGCTAAAAAAGTTAGCACATTTCCTACCCGTTAGAACTACTTACTTGGTTGAAGATTATGCCAAGCTATACATTAGAGAGATAGTTCGACTTCATGGGGTTCCATTTTCCATTATTTCAGATAGAGGTGCTCAATTTATAACTAAATTTTGGAAATGTTTTCAAAGGGGTTTGGGTACTCAAGTGAATCTTAGTAAAACATTTAATCCACAAATAGAAGGACAGACTGAGTGCACTATTCAGATGCTCAAAGATATGTTGCGAGCTTGCGTGTTGAATTTTAGAGGAAGTTGGGACAATCATTTTCCCTTATTGAGTTTGCATACAATAACAACTTCCACATAAGTATTAAAATGACTCCTTATGAAGCTTTATATGCTAGGAAGTGTAGATCGCCAATAGGATGGTTTGAGGTCAGAGAAGCTGAGTTTCTAGGGCATGGCTTAGTTCACCAAGCAATCGAAAAGGTGAAATTGATTCGAGATAGATTGCAGATAGCCTAGAGTAGGCAGAAACCATATTCAAATATACAACTCCTTGATCTAGAGTTTGCAGTTGATGATTGGGTTTTCCTAAATGTTTTACCTATGAAAGGTGTCATGAGGTTTGGTAAGAAAGGAAAACTTAGCCCAAGGTACATTGGCCCAAAGAAAAGTATTCAATGGATAGGTAAAGTGGCATACAATCTAGAGTTACCTTTTGAATTGGAGGCAGTCCATCCTGTTTTAAATCTATTGATGTTACAGAAGTGCATAGGATATCCCTTATGTATTGTGACTATACAGGATATCCAATCATAGAGGATTATCTTATGAAGAAATACCATTTTTTATCCTTGATCAACAAGCTCGAAAGCTTATAGCAAAGTAAGTGACCTCGGTTAAGGTGTTGTGGAGGAACAATAATGTTTAAGAGATGACGTGGGAAACTAAGGAAGAAATGAGATCAAAATACCCCCATCGTTTTAAAATCTATAGGTTCGCTTAAAAAGTCCTTATTTGTTACCTTGTTATAACTTTTTAAGTGTTAATGAGGTTATTATGTGTGATGTATCATAATATTTGGAATGAAGGTACAACAATTCAGTTCCCAAAAAATGAGGTATATTCCCAAATAGAATTATGAGTTTTCATCGTATGAAGAGAAAGGTGATGAGTATTTACTTATATTTGTTAGTTATCATTTCTTGTGTAATAGTATCAGCTACGGATGCCCATATGTTAGATTCTTCTGCATTTCAGGTTTTGAGATAGTCCATTTTACAAAGGAGACTGCCAAAATTTTAGAAAATTGTCCTAAGACTTAACCCTTATATTAATAATTCCGTTCGAGGATGAATGTCCCTAAGGAGGGAAGGATGGAATACCCCGTAACTACTAGTGCATGTGCTGCTAACTTTATGTTAAAAAATTGAAATGAGGATATAAATTAATATTTTTATTAAAAAATATATATGGAAGTATTTGAAGTGTAAAAACAATGTTTTAGGCCAAGGAAAGACTTAACACAAAAGTTCGAGTTAGAGGTTCATTGTGACTAGTGTTCCAAAACAGTCCCATATATGGCCTACATTTGAACAAACATATCTCCCAATCAACAAAGAGTTAGAGAACCTACAACATATTAAACTTATGGTTTTCGAGTCTAGTTTCCAACACATTAAACTCTTTGTCGATAAGATAGAGTGCCATATAAGGCCTATTTTTGAACAAGCATATCCCCATCTACAAAGAGTTAGAGAACTTACAATATATCAAATTAAAGGTTAATGAGTCTAGTTTCTAACGCAATAACTTATTTGTCGATACGATATTTGGTAGAGAGATATTCCCATTTTAGTGAGACTGCACATGTAGCATATTGGGTGGGCCCCTTAAGTTGGTGGAGATTATATTGGATATATATTATGTTCCAGCTTCATTTTACCTCATCATTTTTGCCCAATTCAAAATATAAAACAATTCTAAAATCTCTCCAAGAGTTCCCCTTTAACCAAATACAAAAAACTATAAGATTTCAAGGTGATTTCCCCGCTAGAATGTTTGTAGAGGTTGTGTTACTTGTTTCCTCCTCTTTGCTTGTGGGTTGAAGGATTCTTCAAGGAGAAGGAGTCTCGTTTATTTGGTGTCTTACTGCTGTTTTGAGTTAATAATAGCACTCTTAATATTTAGTTGAGTGAAGTAAACTAATAGTTAAGGTATGTAATCTAGGACATACGATTAAACGGTTGAAAAATCATATTTTGATTGTTATATAAAGTTGGGCTGTTTTAAGGTGTTTTCTGGATAGTTATATAATGTTGGGGATTGATCTGAATAGTTTCTGTTCTTGTTTATATTCAAAAGTGTTGTGCAGTGTTGAGTTTTTAGTTAGGAACCAAGCATTTTACACGATTAATTGTGTACTAGCTATCCTTTAGCTTAACGTGAGTTCTATTGTTGTTCATTGTAGATTAAAGTGGTGTAATGGGTAAGGTTTGTCATTTTGCCAAGTTAACTGAATTAAAGGTATGTAATGTCCCTCTTAATTTGCATTCGGTGGGAATCTTTTGTCTGAACGACATGTATCGAGAGAGAGCCTAAGAGATGTGTTGTTGAATGTACTCTATTATTGAAAATCAATGAGTTAGCCAATATATTGATTTTAAACATTTTTTTGATATCTGAATGGTTATGTAGAGATCCTTAGAGTTAAATTAAGAGTTAATCTCCCTAAAGTTAATTTCGAGAAGCTAATCAAAAAGAAAGTTAAAGCAAGGAAGTAAAGTAAGAGTTGCCGAGTCTCTATTCAAGACCATCCTTCATCTACTTGTAGTAGCTGAATCTAAAATATATTATCCGCAAGTGACAAGGGTCCCAAGTCATTTACATGTAAATTATGCATATAAGTTACTTGGTAAATGAGAATATTAATGTTATGATTAAAGGGTTCTTGATGGTATTCATTTGAAGTAGTATGCATGGGCCCTTAACGATGCCCTCTCATTGCATTATAATTATTGGCCCTTGCCAATGCCTATTTGCAGTATTATATTGGGCCCTTGTATCAATGCCCATTTTCTGATTATATGGGGACCTTGATGATGCCCCATTTATTACATTGAATCCTTTGAGCCCATGACGATGCTCATAGGATAGAGAGACATTTGTGCTATAAATTTCAAGTTGTTTTGTATATGATGTTTAGAAAGATTCTTGAGTATAAGTTATATGCCTAATGGGTTCTCCAGGTTCCAGTATGACTATTGTTGTCTTTTATATGTTTATATAATGCCTTACATACTGGTACATGTTGTTTGTACTGATGACCCATTATCGGGGGCATTGCATTTCATGTTGCAGGTTCAAGTAGAGTTTACATAGACCCCTCTAGTAGGTAACTGTCGTATTTTGCATTTTGTTTGTAAGCTGCATTTCTCTCAGAACTTTTGAGTTTATGGCGTGAAGTTGTAGTTCATATGTACAGTAATTGGTAGGTTGGTGCCCTTTCCTTACTATATGATACATAGGACAAGCTTAGAGGCTTGTAGACATATGGTATGTGTTTGTATGTTTTGGTTGGCTATGTCGGCCTTACTGTTAGCTTATGTTCCTTCTTTTGACCTTGTCGGCTTAATATTTATAGTCATGTTGGGATTGTTTTCAAGTAGATTACCCCATAAAGAGATCTTGTTAGCCCGTTCAACTTTCCTTATCAGTTGGGTATATGTGTTCATATGTTGGTCTTATTGGCCCAAGTAGTTTAGGATTATAATTATATGAGTTTTTTCTAGTATGCTCGGTCAGTTGAGGCATCGGATGCGTGTTGCGCCTCCTAGGATTGGGGCATGACAGTGGTATCCAAGGATGAGATTATGGTGGATCTGGTGAAGATTGAGGTAGTCCGTGGTTGGGCTAGGCCTACTCCTCCTATTGAGATTTGTAGTTTCATCGGGTTAGCAGGCTACTATAGGTGGTTCGTAGAGGGCTTTTCTTTGATTGTGACACTTTTGACTACATTCACTTAGAAAAATATCCCCTTCCCATGTTCTGATGAGTGTGAGGTGAGCTTTCTGAAGCTCAAGATTTTGTCAACTTCAGTGCTAATTCCGACTCTTTGTATTGAGGGCCTTGGGTTTACGGTCTTCTGTGATGCTTCCGTTGTTGTCCTAGGTTGTGTGTTGATGCAACATGGTAGAGTTATTGCTTATGCTTCTAGATAGCTTAAGATTTATCAGAAGAACTACCCCACTCATGACTTCGAGTTGGTTGCGGTAGTCTTCATATTAAAGATTTGGAGGCACTATTTGTATGGAGTTCAATATGAGGTACTGACTGACTATCATAGTATATCTTCAGCAAGAGGGACCTTAATCTGAGACAATGCAGGTGGTTGGAGTTACCGAAGGACTATGGCATTTTGATTCCTTATCACCCGAGCAAGGCAAATGTGGTAGTAGATGCCTTGAGTCGAAAGGCAGTAAGTATGGGGAGTTTGGCTTTCCTAGTGGTAGAGGAGTGACCTATGTCTTTGGATATGTAGTCCTTAGCTAACTGGATGGTTAGACTTGATATTTCTAAGCTGGATAGGGTACTTCCTTGTGTTGATGCTAGATTTGTTTTGATGGAGCAGATCTGGGGTCAGTAGTTTAAGGACCCGAGGTTATGGGTGATTTGAGATAAGGTGCTTAGCGGTGAGGCTATTAAGGAGACCTTAGATTCTGAGGGTATTTTTAGGATGGAGGGTTGTATCCATGTTCCTAGAGTTGGTGAGTTGTTTGGGCTAATTTTGCAAAAGTCCCTTTGTTCTAGATACTCCATTCATTACGGTGCTGCGATGATGTATCATGTTCTGAGACAACACTATTAGTGGTGTGGGAAGAAGAGGGACAGTACGACATTCGTGGCTAGTTAATTGAACTGTCAGTAGGTGAAGTACGAGCACCTGAGGCCAGGTGGCTTGATCGAGCGAGTACCTATTCTAGAGTGGATGTTGGAGCACATAGCCATGGACATTGTGGTAGGTTTTCCACGTACTTTTTTGGAATTTTGATTCTATTTCGGTCATCATAGTTTGATTGACCAAGTTAGCTCACTTTCTACCATTTCAGACTGCTTACAGTTCGAAGAGATTGGCCCAAATTTACATTAGAGAGATTGTCTATTTTTGCATGAGGTGCTGGTATCTATCATTTCAGATAGTGAACTCAGTTCACTTCACATTTTTGGAGGTCTATTTAGAGAGAGTTCGGTACCTGGGGTAAGCTAAGTATACCCTTTCACCCTTAGATTGATGGTCAGTCTTAGAGGACTATTTAGGTTTTGGAGGATATGCTACGAGCCTGTGTTATTGATTTTGGTGGTCAGTGGGATCCGCCCTTAGTATTGGCCAAGTTTACGTATAATAATAGCTACTACTCGAGTATACAGATGGCTCCATTTGATGCATTATATGGTAGGATGTGTCATTCTCTGGTGAGCTGGTTTGATGCTTTTGAGGTTAGATCGTATGGCACCGACTTGTTGATAGATTTTATAAATAGTGTCCATGTGATCCAGGATAGACTCCATACTATCCAAAGTAGGACGAAGAGCTAAGTTGATCCAAGGTTGCGTCCTTTAAAGTTCAGGGTTTGTGATTGAGTATTTTTGCGAGTGTCTTCCATAAAGGGCATGATGAGGTTCGGGAGGAGGGGCAAGCTTAGCCCCAGGTTCATTGGCCCATATGAGATTTTGAGGTAGGTCGGAGAAGTGGCTTATAATATAGCCTTACCTCGAGCTCTTTCGAGTGTTCATCATGTGTTTCATGTATCTATGTTGAGAAGGTATGTTCCCGATGAGTCTCACGCACTTCACTGGGATTTAGTTTAGCTTGATGAGTCCTCGACGTTTGAGGAGGTGCCTATGGTTATTCTAGATAGGCATGTTAGGAGGTTGCGGTCTAAGGAGATCCCATCAGTGAAGGTTCAGTGTGGACACCATCCGGCCGAGAAAGCTACTTGGGAGACCGACCTTGATATCTGAACCCAATATCCTCACCTTTTTTAGCCTTCAAGTACTACCTTTCTTTTCATATCACGGATGAAAGTCCTTTTTAGTAGTGAATGTTGTAATGACACTCGAGGTCATTTTTATATTTTTGCATTCTATTACCATTTTCCCCCTTCCTGTAGCTTCCTTGTAGCTCTTGTATGGTGGTGGGTTGGGTGGTATGCTTCTCGAGGATTTTAGAAGAGTTTGGTGGGAGTTTGTCCCCTTTTGAAGCTTATGGTAGGAAAGAGTTGACTTTAGTCAACATCTGGAGATTTTGATGTCGGTTGAGGATTCCTTAAAATCCATCAGCTTCAAAAAGGTTATTTTGGTCTAGTGTTTTGGTTGATCAAGTTTTGAGTATGTGCCATTAGGCATTTTAGCATTGAAGCTTTGGACAAAGTTTGACTTTGGTCAACATTCTTGGTAAATGCACTTAGATGGAAATTCCGTCAGTGCAATTAGCTCTGAAATTCCTAGTTCGTTCTAGAATGACCTTTGGTTTGGTTGCCGAGGCGATCCGGATGAGTGTATGTCTTTTTGCATTTTATTTGGTGTTTCTTTGCAAGTGTTGATTTTGGTCAACATTTTGATAAGATGACCTCCGTTGGTTATTTCATCGATTTCGTTGAGTCTGGAATATTGTTTCAGAGTGGATAACAGTTTTGGTTTGCATTGTTTGGACCCCGAATAAATTTCGAGGGTCCGTTTGAGAATTGGAACTTTGTACACCAAGTGCTGATGCAGGCCACTGGTGCCATCAGTGTTGCCGCCCTTGGATGCTTTTGCAACAAAGGGGATGGTTTTGCGATGGGCATCTGTGGGGCGGGGGTCACTTTTGTGAATGACTTGCTACATTTGTGAAGGCGCAGTTGCGGCTAGACAGCCTTTTTTGCGAAAGGAGTCTATTGAGTTGGGCCGCATTTGTGTCAATTTGACGGCTAAACTGATGCCGCTTTTGTGGCCGTTTGATCGCTTTCGCGGCTGTCGCTTGAAATTTAATTCCCTTCCTCCTTCATTTCTCCTAAAAAGAAACCCATTGGAGTAGAGCTAGGTTCATGGATAAATTTTTCATTTCTTGCCCATTTCAAGTGATTGAAAGGTAATTTTCTACCTTTCCTTTTGCTTAACTAGATTCTACCATTATTTCCTTGATTCAATTCCAATTTATCCTTAATTCTCCAAAATTCAAGTCTTCAAAGAATGGTATTTAGACCATTTGAGTTCCTAATTTAATTCCATTTTCGCCAAACTTTAAGACATATGATCCTCACCTTGAGGGGAACATAATGATGAAATTTGTTTGGTAATTTTGTAATGTCGTTTGAGGGTCAATTTTTTACCATAATTTTGGTCTGAATCTTATAATGTTGATATGGGTATCATTAGTCGTGTACTGATTTTTTCTTTTTGTTCTTGATAGCTAGGCAACATTTTGAGGCTCTTCAGAAGGGAAAAGCACCTGACTAGAGGTTCGAGTGCAATTTCGGCCTTGAGATAGGTTATTATTTTCCTTTTCTTAGACTCAGTTCATTTAGATTGATTGTATTTTGAGTAGTATCGCATGATTAGGTTGGAATTTAGGATTAGTTAAGCTAATTGATCCTTAGTCAGTTTATGGGCATTGTTGGGTTCCTTAGCGTAGCTATAGCTAGAAAGCCTTAGTCTAGGTTGATTCTTATGGTTTGTGTCATGTAGTATCCTTAGAAATGGCTTCTAGGTGACGTGACACTTAGGTTGCAGTGTGTTTTGCTTAGTTTGAATTGTTTGGTTGCTTATGTGGTACTTTTGAGCTTATTGACTATGTTGTGTTGATTGTTGGCCCCAAGGCCGTGAGCTTGGACTAGTTGGAATTCCAGGTTAGTACGTCTATACTGTGATGGGAGTTACCTGACTGTGTGTTTGGTGTGTTGTGATTATGATGTAAAGGCTTAGGACTTGTGATGATTTTGAATATGGTTGTTTGCACTTGGTTACTTATCTTTGAAAAAAAATTGGAATTTGAATCAGAATGTCTGAAATCGAAGCAAAAGGAAAGATGAAAAACACATTCCCTTAGCTGAAAATGCTACAACATCAAACCCAATTTTCACATTTCAGAGTCCTTGAGACTGGTCTCAATTAGGTGTCAAAATTTTACAATATAATCAACTTTATTCCTGCCGTTCGAAGATTTTGGAGTACCTTCTCGGCTTTTGGATCACAAAGATACCAAGCCTATTGAAGAATGACAAACGAAAAGTAAAATTATTGAGTGTCTTCTTATGATTGCAGATGTTCTGTTGTCAACTCGAAGAATAAACCAATTTGTTGTAACGGAAATGGTAATTCAAAACTGAGAGAACCTTTTCAATGGTTACTGAGTGTCAGAACATCCAGCCAAATTGAGATACATAGAGCAAGTAAGATTTTGAACCATCTTGATTGATTGATAAGGTAAAGTGAATCTATACAATTATGGGTGGCAGCTCAGGGGTTAAAATACCTAGCATGTGCCGATCCTAATTCATTTACTTAAGGGTGGCAACTCAGGGGCGGTAATATCTAGCGTGGGCCGATCCCAATCTATATTATTATAGGTGGCAGCCCAGGGGCTAAAAGCCTAGCATGGGTTGATCCCGATTTGTATATTTATGAGGATCGCATCCCAGGGGTTAAAATGCCTAACATGGGTCATCCTCTTCTACCACTGATCAGTTGGTCATTGTGTCACATGCTACAATGTCTATAAAGCCAATATGAGTAAACTAAAGCAAAGAATGTAATGTACACGATTCCACAAGTATAAGCAAAGGTGAATGTAATATACGTGATTCCAGG
>JAGDQO010000183.1:0-22447 GCA_018342035.1 Solanum appendiculatum | reverse complement strand
TCCTCCTCCCAATCCTACCAAGTTGATACAATTAAGGCCAAACAGACCGAACAACTCCAGGAGCTTCAAGCTCTAATGTCCAAACCAAAGACAATTATACTATGAAGACCCCTGAGTCTTTTGCCCAAGCTGTTAAGCCTGAAATACTTACTCCCACTCCTACTCAAACTTCTACTCCAAAAGAAGAAAAATTTGATTTTGTAACAAACCAAATGTTACCTCTACTTGCTTTAGATAGAGAATTTGAAAACTGTGAAGTTAGTACTCTTATCAAGCCTTGCTACACAGATGGCAACTTTGTTGATACAGACTGTTCCTACAAAACCAGAAAATTTTATGAAGCTATTCTGGTAGATACCGAATCCATCGAGATTGAATATAACAGGGATGATCAAAACCCTGACTTTATCAGATACTCCAGATTCACAATCAAGAGAATCTTGTCTCCGTTCGAATGGTATACGGATCATTTACACACTCCAGTGTCATTAACAATGCCTCATAGGCCACAAACTTACAATTGGCATGATTACAAATCAGCTTGGTTTAACTTCATGTATCTCCGACCAAGACATACTTGGTTCGTCAAATATTGCCCCCAGGTAATTAAATCAATTATTCCCAAATGGTTCTACGAATGGTGGAACATCTTTGGGGGAAATTTGCAGATATTGCCACAACAATTCCACGTCAAGTTCAGTGAGTTTCAGAATAATCCGGAGATATCTACTCTCCCAGAATATATTAAATTATGTAAGTTCTTTATTCAGAAAAGAATTTCTTATATTATTTCTTGGAATTTTACCAAGGTAGAAATAGATAAAATCCGTTTCTTAGCTAAAGAGGTTATGATCAAAGGATGGACTCCCAAGCCAGTTGGAAGACCCATCGTTAATACTCCAGTTGTCAAACCTGGTAAAACCAAGACGTCAAAAGAAGAACTTAAAGCTAAACTTAAAAAAGCTATGGATAATCTTGAAGATTATACAGAACAACAAATCATGCAACTCGTCAGTGATGCAGCATCTTCGGGCAGCAGTAATGGAGACATGTGCGACCTAAAAGGAATTGCACAGTCTTATGTGGACCCTGATTATGAATAGCAACTTGACTCTTCAGAAAAGTAGAGGCCAAAGGTCGGAATTACTTTTCAAAAGGAGACATTTTACTATTCCTAAAAAGGAATCTAATACTTTACTTTAAGTAAAAGCTAGCCCCACTCAACCGACAATAGACGGTCAAATAATGTAAAGAGCATCTTCTTACTCTATAAAAGAAGGGACTCTCTCATTAGTGAAGGAATCAGCTATTGTACCCAATACTGAAAACCTCTCTCTCTCTCTCCCTATGTTTTTAATGCTTCCGCCTGTAGCTCTTTC
Source organism: Solanum appendiculatum (assembly GCA_018342035.1). Taxonomy (NCBI): domain Eukaryota; kingdom Viridiplantae; phylum Streptophyta; class Magnoliopsida; order Solanales; family Solanaceae; genus Solanum; species Solanum appendiculatum. The sequence goes on along the minus strand of JAGDQO010000183.1, from coordinate 21,068 downwards.
ATGTTGATGTTCATATAAATAAAAATCTGTGAGTTTTTATTAATCTTTGTTGTTCTTCGTATAAATCTTGTCGTATTTTACTAATACAACTTCGGAGGATTACCGCCGATCCGTTATAAGTTTTTATTAATCTTTGTTGTTCTTCGTATAAATCTTGTCGTATTTTACTAATACAACTTCGGAGGATTACCGCCGATCCGTTATTGGTATCAGAGCCAAGTTGGCAGTATACGTACCTAGCATGAGCAGCTAAGTACATATACTGTCTGGGGCATGACAAAATTTATTTATATGAACATCAACATGAAAGAGCTACAGGCGGAAGCATTAAAAACATAGGGAGAGAGAGATCGGCGGTAATCCTCCGAAGTTGTATTAGTAAAATACGACAAGATTTATACGAAGAACAACAAAGATTAATAAAAACTCACAGATTTTTATTTATATGAACATCAACATGAAAGAGCTACAGGCGGAAGCATTAAAAACATAGGGAGAGAGAGAGAGAGGTTGTCAGTATTGGGTACAATAGCTGATGCCTTCACTAATGAGAGAGTCCCTTCTTTTATAGAGTAAGAAGATGCTCTTTACATTATTTGACCGTCTATTGTCGGTTGAGTGGGGCTAGCTTTTACTTAAAGTAAAGTATTAGATTCCTTTTTAGGAATAGTAAAATGTCTCCTTTTGAAAAGTAATTCCGACCTTTGGCCTCTACTTTTCTGAAGAGTCAAGTTGCTATTCATAATCAGGGTCCACATAAGACTGTGCAATTCCTTTTAGGTCGCACATGTCTCCATTACTGCTGCCCGAAGATGCTGCATCACTGACGAGTTGCATGATGTGTTGTTCTGTATAATCTTCAAGATTATCCATAGCTTTTTTAAGTTTAGCTTTAAGTTCTTCTTTTGAAGTCTTGGTTTTACCAGGTTTGACAACTGGAGTATTAACGATGGGTCTTCCAACTGGCTTGGGAGTCCATCCTTTTATCATAACCTCTTTAGCTAAGAAACGGATTTTATCTATTTCTACCTTGGTAAAATTCCAAGAAATAATATAAGAAATTCTTTTCTGAATAAAGAACTTACATAATTTAATATATTCTGGGAGAGTAGATATCTCCGGATTATTCTGAAACTCACTGAACTTGACGTGGAAGTGTTGTGGCAATATCTGCAAATTTCCCCCAAAGATGTTCCACCATTCGTAGAACCATTTGGGAATAATTGATTTAATTACCTGGGGGCAATATTTGACGAACCAAGTATGTCTTGGTCGGAGATACATGAAGTTAAACCAAGCTGATTTGTAATCATGCCAATTGTAAGTTTGTGGCCTATGAGGCATTGTTAATGACACTGGAGTGTGTAAATGATCCGTATACCATTCGAACGGAGACAAGATTCTCTTGATTGTGAATCTGGAGTATCTGATGAAGTCAGGGTTTTGATCATCCCTGTTATGTTCAATCTCGATGGATTCGGTATCTACCAGAATAGCTTCATAAAATTTTCTGGTTTTGTAGGAACAGTCTGTATCAACAAAGTTGCCATCTGTGTAGCAAGGCTTGATAAGAGTACTAACTTCAAAGTTTTCAAATTCTCTATCTAAAGCAAGTAGAGGTAACATTTGGTTTGTTACAAAATCAAATTTTTCTTCTTTTGGAATAGAAGTTTGAGTAGGAGTGGGAGTAAGTATTTCAGGCTTAACAGCTTGGGCAAAAGACTCAGGGGTCTTCATAGTATAATTGTCTTTGGTTTGGACATTAGAGCTTGAAGCTCCTGGAGTTAGAGGTCTGTTTGGCCTTAATTGTATCAACTTGGTAGGATTGGGAGGGGGAAGAGCAGGCAATTTGGGATAGTCTGCCAACATAGTGAATCTATTGTCAAATACCGGTCTTTGTGGGGTTTTTGCCGGTGTCATTGGAGGTAAGACGAATGGTTTCGTCAGAGGTTTTCCTTCTTTCGAAGGAGTATTAGGCTTGAAAGGCCTCATTTTTTCCCTGTAAGAATTCTCTTGTTAGAAAATCAGGTAAAGAGTTATTTTCTCCTTTTATAAAATCTATTTGAAAATCAAAGCTAGATAATAGAGCTTGCCATCTAGCAAATATTTGTTTTGAAACAAGATTTTTTACATCTTTTTTCAAAATTTCTTTAGCTGATTTACAATCAACTCTTAATAAAAATTCTTTATTAATTAAGTCATCTTGAAATTTTGTGATACATAGCACTATAGACAAGATTTCCTTTTTAACAGTGGAATAATTCTTCTGGGCAGAATTCCAGATTCCAGAAGTGAACCTAACTAATTGTTCAGGGGATTCTAAGGATTTTCTTTGTTTAAGAATATCTCCATAACCAATATCTGACGCATCGGTTTCTACGATCATAAAGTCATTAGGATTAGGAATACCTAGACATGGAAGACTTTGAACTAATTTCTTAATGGCTATAACTGCCTGAGTTTGTTCAATTCCCCAAGGAATTGGAGTCTTCTGAAGCCTTTTATATAAAGGTTCACAGGTTTGTCTGACTTTTGGTATGAAATCAGCCACATAGTTTAAGCTTCCCAAAAATCTCTGCAATGGGGTTTTGTCAATAATTTCATCAGGGAATTTGGATGAGAACTCGATGGCTCTACAAATAGGTTTATAGCTTCCTTGGTAAAGATCATGACCTAAGAATCTAATCTTAGTTTGAAAAAGCTTAATCTTCTTGGCACTGACTACTAGACCATTTATCTTAACAATCTTAAAGAAAGTCTTAAGATGCTTGAAATGAGAATCAATATCATCAGAGAAGATAAGCACATCATCAATATAAACAATGGACATGTAGCTATAATTATTGAAAATGTTATTCATAATATTTTGAAATTCAGATGGGGCATTTTTTAACCCAAAAGGCATGACATTCCATTCATATTGTTCAAACGGGACATTGAAAGCAGTTTTATATTTATCTTTATCAGCAATTTGTATTTGCCAAAAACCAGATTTCATATCAAACTTACTATAGACATTAGCCTTATAAGTTCGTTTTAACAAATCTCTTTTATTAGGTATAGGATACCTAATCCATTTCAAAACAGCATTTAAAGGTTTATAATTAATAACGAGTCTAGGTGCTCCTCTTTCTTTTTCCGCACTATTGTTAACATAGAAAGCAGAGCAACTCCAAGGAGATTTAGAAACATTAATAATTTTATTTTTTAATAAATTATCAATTTCTATTTTACAATAATCAAGTCATTCATGATTCATTTGAATAGGTCTAGCCTTAGTAGTAATAGCCTGTTCATTAAATCCATCAATGTAAGGTAAATCCACAATATGCTTTTTTCTTTCCCAGAATGCATTTGGAAAATCAGAGCAAATTTCATTTTCGAATTTTTTATGAAGATTGGATATTTTAACTTCCATCTCCGGGGTTTTTTAAATTTGCTCAATTTTTTTAATTTTTATTTCTTCTTTGAGAAAATTAACATGTTGAGATAAAGAGTTTATTCTAAAAACGGTCTTATCTCTGATAAAATTACTTTCATCTTGAGAAAGAGTTTTAACAAATGGAAAATGTAACTCTTTTTCCAGAATGGAAGTAGTAATACCATTAAGATTAGTAATGAAAGGTTTTATCTGAGAGATAAAAGGAATTCCAAGAATTATGTCTTCATTAATATCTTCAGTGATAATAAAATCATTGGTCAAACAAATATTGTTATTGCAAATATGAGCTTTAGAAAGCTTATAATTAATTTTTAGCAATTCGCCAGTAGCAGAATATAATTTGGAAGTACTTTTCTCTAAGTACTTTGTAGGAACAATACCCTTAACAATGCAATTTCTATCTGCACCACTGTCGAGCAAAGCAATTTTATTAATAACAAAATTCTTACTAACAACAATTTTGATAGGAATATGATGACTCTGAGGTCTAACAGAAGTAATAACATCGATACCTGGACAAGAGGTAGTCGCGATAGCAGGAGTAGGTGTGGCAGAAAGATCAATATTAAAAGGAGGATAATCTAGGTTATCCTTTTCAGGGATATCATCTATTTCTTCATCGAGATTTTGTTTATCAATCTCTTTGAGGATTTTATCAGTAATGACATCAGTTTCGACTTTCCCAAGTCTAGATTTAATGTCTTTGATGTCTTCTTTGAGAGTCTTAACTTCTCTATGAAGATCAGAAATAGTAGGTTCAGCATTTCTTTCGAACCTATTTATGATTTGTTTCATGCTGAAAGGTTCAACCATAGTACGAGCTTTAGGTTTTTCCTTTTGGTTGAGAATGAGATTCTTGAGTTCTACAAGATATTTTTTCCTAGCTTCTTCATTATCAATATGTTCGATAATGTCGAAGAGAGCTTCTTTAGAGTCGTTACTAAGGACTCTGATTTGAGGAATAGTTTCACAAACACAGAAAGCCTCAGTACAATTGCAATCTTTTCCTGATTGACTAGAATCTGAATCATAATCGACGTTGATATCTTCTTCGTCGCTATATTCAGCAAAGTTATTTGAAGAATCGGATAAAGGTTCTTCAAGAATAGAAAAAAGTTTTTCTTTTGTTGCCTCGTCTATTTCAAGACTGTTGATCTTCTTCTGTTTTCCAGATCTGCATTCACTAGCTCTATGGCCAGATTTTCCACAAGTCCAACATACATCCTCTTTGGATTTCTTAAATCCTTTTCTTCCTTTTCTTCTTTTTGAAGATTTCTTATATTCCTTATCAGAAGTTCTTCTAGATTTGCTGCGATGAGTTTTCTTGCTATCTTTGCTTTCCTTGCTAATTTTTCTAGAAGGAGGGGTTAAAGTAACAAATCCGAAGTCTTGGCAGAAACTTCCCAATTCTCTTCTAGACGAAGATTTTTCCTTTTTAAGTTGATGCTTCAACTTAATGTCTGTGCAAAGTTCTAATCCTACAGTGTTTATTACACTAATAAGATCACCATATGTCATTTGATCATAAGGAATTTTCCATCATTCCTATCTTGGATTTTGGTTCTTACCTTATCGGCAAAGAGAGGAGGGAGACCGCTAACAAATCTTTCTTTCCAAAAGTCTAAGTTACAGTCTGGTCTAATCATAACCTTTTGCATAAAATTATACTTATACCAGGTGAAATCATCTAAAGAAGGACACCTAATATTGTTAAGGATTTGGAGACTCCTATCCTGAAACAATTTTGGTTCTCCTATAAAATGTTTAGCAATGTTGTATAGAAGGGTAGCACATGCATCTTCTTTAACCACTTCAGTTGGAACTTCAGTAGTTCCTTCCATCTTAACTACTATCTCAGTAGCATGAGCTTCATAGATAATTTTCTTAGTTTCTTCTGAAACATAATTATCCCACCAATGTTTAATCATACCAGTAAATCCTGCAACAATCATAGAAGCAGCTTCCTTATCAGATGAATTTCTTAGTTTATAAGCTGTGATTGCTATTCCCATCTCGTGGAGCTTGTTGTATATTTGATGTTCTGCAAGACCATCTATGTTCCATTCAGTAATACTACTTCCTTCATGAGAAGAAGTGGAGAGAAAAGCATTTTCTTCATACTGGAGATCAGGGAAGGAAGGTCTTTTATGATAGTTTTTTCGGTTATGAAATCTATCATTGGAGAGTTTTTGGACAAGATCATCTTGTTCTTTTATGGTAGCAACTTTTTTACCACCAATAACGGATTGACGAAATTCTTCTGTAGTAGGGATGGAAGAGGTTTTCTTATTTTTTCCCGATATAGAGAAATTGGCAAGTTTTTCATTGATTTTATCTAAAATATTGTCAGATATATCAAAGGTATTTTTGAGCTTAGGATAATTTTCTCTGGAAAATTCATTGATTTTGAATATAGGATTTGGGTCTATTTTCTGACTCACGTTTGTAGAAGATAGAGGGACAGGCCTTCCTGAAAAAGAGGCTCTTTCTTTGGAATCTTCAATTTGTCTAGAAACGACATGAAGAATTTGATTTGTATAATTATTCTGTTCTATAATCTTGTTGATTTCAAGATTGGTGGCAAGGACAGAAGGTTTTTCTTCAGAGAGGATTTTGAAAGGAGAAGCTTTTATAATAGTTCCGGAAATAGGGATATTTATTCCTTCAAGAGGAGGAGTAATGCTTTCAACAACCTTGTTTGAAGTAGTATACCATTTATTGATAATGACTTTAAGAGAGTCTTTCTGATTATCAATTTTGCCGGTCATTTCAAACCATTTGAAGAAATCTATTTCACATTGGATTCTTTTCATATCCAACATCCAAGAGTTTGCAAAATTCTTTTAGGTCGCACATGTCTCCATTACTGCTGCCCGAAGATGCTGCATCACTGACGAGTTGCATGATTTGTTGTTCTGTATAATCTTCAAGATTATCCATAGCTTTTTTAAGTTTAGCTTTAAGTTCTTCTTTTGAAGTCTTGGTTTTACCAGGTTTGACAACTGGAGTATTAACGATGAATGGCATTTTGATGCAATCACTCAACCCTTTTCCTCTCATTCAGAGAGATCTCGTATTGAAAGGGTAATTCAATACCCTGATGGTTCTATAGATCTAAAATTCCTTGAGAATTCTTTATCCAGAACTGCTTCTAGAAGAGCGTCTTGTTCGTCTGTCCCAGCTAGGATGGCTCCTTATTCGCCATCTGCTCCTTCGAGGACTGCTCCTCACCCACCCTCTTCTTCAAAAACCCCGGAGGATGATGAAGATGAAAAACTTATCCGAAGAGATAATGACAAAGGAAAAGTTACTGGTGTGGATTTTTCGGGAAATGTCCCTAAAGTTTTTTATCAAGAAATCCCTGGTAGTCCTACAGCCAGTGAAATGGAACCACCTCCAAATCAAAAAGATTCTATACCTGATCATTTAAAGATGATCAAATCTGAAAAGGATTTTATTCCTAATCCTCAGACTCTGCAAGAATCTTGGACTCATCCTCATAACCAAATCAACAGAGATTGGTATAAGGCTACTTATACTCTCAAAGAAAGAGAGAATTTTGCAAACTCTTGGATGTTGGATATGAAAAGAATCCAATGTGAAATAGATTTCTTCAAATGGTTTGAAATGACCGGAAAAATTGATAATCAGAAAGACTCTCTTAAAGTCATTATCAATAAATGGTATACTACTTCAAACAAGGTTGTTGAAAGCATTACTCCTCCTCTTGAAGGAATAAATATCCCTATTTCCGGAACTATTATAAAAGCTTCTCCTTTCAAAATCCTCTCTGAAGAAAAACCTTCTGTCCTTGCCACCAATCTTGAAATCAACAAGATTATAGAACAGAATAATTATACAAATCAAATTCTTCATGTCGTTTCTAGACAAATTGAAGATTCCAAAGAAAGAGCCTCTTTTTCAGGAAGGCCTGTCCCTCTATCTTCTACAAACGTGAGTCAGAAAATAGACCCAAATCCTATATTCAAAATCAATGAATTTTCCAGAGAAAATTATCCTAAGCTCAAAAATACCTTTGATATATCTGACAATATTTTAGATAAAATCAATGAAAAACTTGCCAATTTCTCTATATCGGGAAAAAATAATAAAAACTCACAGATTTTTAAATAAGAAATTCATCTGATAAGGAAGCTGCTTCTATGATTGTTGCAGGATTTACTGGTATGATTAAACATTGGTGGGATAATTATGTTTCAGAAGAAACTAAGAAAATTATCTATGAAGCTCATGCTACTGAGATAGTAGTTAAGATGGAAGGAACTACTGAAGTTCCAACTGAAGTGGTTAAAGAAGATGCATGTGCTACCCTTCTATACCACATTGCTAAACATTTTATAGGAGAACCAAAATTGTTTCAGGATAGGAGTCTCCAAATCCTTAACAATATTAGTTGTCCTTCTTTAGATGATTTCACCTGGTATAAGTATAATTTTATGCAAAAGGTTATGATTAGACCAGACTGTAACTTAGACTTTTGGAAAGAAAGATTTGTTAGCGGTCTCCCTCCTCTCTTTGCCGATAAGGTAAGAACCAAAATCCAAGATAGGAATGATGGAAAAATTCCTTATGATCAAATGACATATGGTGATCTTATTAGTGTAATAAACACTGTAGGATTAGAACTTTGCACAGACATTAAGTTGAAGCATCAACTTAAAAAGGAAAAATCTTCGTCTAGAAGAGAATTGGGAAGTTTCTGCCAAGACTTCGGATTTGTTACTTTAACCCCTCCTTCTAGAAAAATTAGAAAGGAAAGCAAAGATAGCAAGAAAACTCATCGCAGCAAATCTAGAAGAACTTCTGATAAGGAATATAAGAAATCTTCAAAAAGAAGAAAAGGAAGAAAAGGATTTAAGAAATCCAAAGAGGATGTATGTTGGACTTGTGGAAAATCTGGCCATAGAGCTAGTGAATGCAGATCTGGAAAACAGAAGAAGATCAACAGTCTTGAAATAGACGAGGCAACAAAAGAAAAACTTTTTTCTATTCTTGAAGAACCTTTATCCGATTCTTCAAATAACTTTGCTGAATATAGCGACGAAGAAGATATCAACGTCGATTATGATTCAGATTCTAGTCAATCAGGAAAAGATTGCAATTGTACTGAGGCTTTCTGTGTTTGTGAAACTATTCCTCAAATCAGAGTCCTTAGTAACGACTCTAAAGAAGCTCTCTTCGACATTATCGAACATATTGATAATGAAGAAGCTAGGAAAAAATATCTTGTAGAACTCAAGAATCTCATTCTCAACCAAAAGGAAAAACCTAAAGCTCGTACTATGGTTGAACCTTTCAGCATGAAACAAATCATAAATAGTTTCGAAAGAAATGCTGAACCTACTATTTCTGATCTTCATAGAGAAGTTAAGACTCTCAAAGAAGAAATCAAAGACATTAAATCTAGACTTGGGAAAGTCGAAACTGATGTCATTACTGATAAAATCCTCAAAGAGATTGATAAACAAAATCTCGATGAAGAAATAGATGATATCCCTGAAAAGGATAACCTAGATTATCCTCCTTTTAATATTGATCTTTCTGCCACACCTACTCCTGATATCGCGACTACCTCTTGTCCAGGTATCGATGTTATTACTTCTGTTAGACCTCAGAGTCATCATATTCCTATCAAAATTGTTGTTAGTAAGAATTTTGTTATTAATAAAATTGCTTTGCTCGACAGTGGTGCAGATAGAAATTGCATTGTTAAGGGTATTGTTCCTACAAAGTACTTAGAGAAAAGTACTTCCAAATTATATTCTGCTACTGGCGAATTGCTAAAAATTAATTATAAGCTTTCTAAAGCTCATATTTGCAATAACAATATTTGTTTGACCAATGATTTTATTATCACTGAAGATATTAATGAAGACATAATTCTTGGAATTCCTTTTATCTCTCAGATAAAACCTTTCATTACTAATCTTAATGGTATTACTACTTCCATTCTGGGAAAAGAGTTACATTTTCCATTTGTTAAAACTCTTTCTCAAGATGAAAGTAATTTTATCAGAGATAAGACCGTTTTTAGAATAAACTCTTTATCTCAACATGTTAATTTTCTCAAAGAAGAAATAAAAATTAAAAAAATTGAGCAAATTTTAAAAACCCCGGAGATGGAAGTTAAAATATCCAATCTTCATAAAAAATTCGAAAATGAAATTTGCTCTGATTTTCCAAATGCATTCTGGGAAAGAAAAAAGCATATTGTGGATTTACCTTACATTGATGGATTTAATGAACAGGCTATTACTACTAAGGCTAGACCTATTCAAATGAATCATGAATTACTTGATTATTGTAAAATAGAAATTGATAATTTATTAAAAAATAAAATTATTAATGTTTCTAAATCTCCTTGGAGTTGCTCTGCTTTCTATGTTAACAATAGTGCTGAAAAAGAAAGAGGAGCACCTAGACTCGTTATTAATTATAAACCTTTAAATGCTGTTTTGAAATGGATTAGGTATCCTATACCTAAAAAAGAGATTTGTTAAAAAGAACTTATAAGGCTAATGTCTATAGTAAGTTTGATATGAAATCTGGTTTTTGGCAAATACAAATTGCTGATAAAGATAAATATAAAACTGCTTTCAATGTCCCGTTTGGACAATATGAATGGAATGTCATGCCTTTTGGGTTAAAAAATGCCCCATCTGAATTTCAAAATATTATGAATAACATTTTCAATAATTATAGCTACATGTCCATTGTTTATATTGATGATGTGCTTATCTTCTCTGATGATATTGATTCTCATTTCAAGCATCTTAATACTTTCTTTAAGATTGTTAAGATAAATGGTCTAGTAGTCAGTGCCAAGAAGATTAAGCTTTTTCAAACTAAGATTAGATTCTTAGGTCATGATCTTTACCAAGGAAGCTATAAACCTATTTGTAGAGCCATCGAGTTCTCATCCAAATTCCCTGATGAAATTATTGACAAAACCCAATTGCAGAGATTTTTGGGAAGCTTAAACTATGTGGCTGATTTCATACCAAAAGTCAGACAAACCTGTGAACCTTTATATAAAAGGCTTAAGAAGACTCCAATTCCTTGGGGAATTGAACAAACTCAGGCTGTTATAGCCATTAAGAAATTAGTTCAAAGTCTTCCATGTCTAGGTATTCCTAATCCTAATGACTTTATGATCGTAGAAACCGATGCGTCAGATATTGGTTATGGAGGTATTCTTAAACAAAGAAAATCCTTAGAATCCCCTGAACAATTAGTTAGGTTCACTTCTGGAATCTGGAATTCTGCCCAGAAGAATTATTCCACTGTTAAAAAGGAAATCTTGTCTATAGTGCTATGTATCACAAAATTTCAAGATGACTTAATTAATAAAGAATTTTTATTAAGAGTTGATTGTAAATCAGCTAAAGAAATTTTACAAAAGGATGTAAAAAATCTTGTTTCAAAACAAATATTTGCTAGATGGCAAGCTCTATTATCTAGCTTTGATTTTCAAATAGATTTTATAAAAGGAGAAAATAACTCTTTACCTGATTTTCTAACAAGAGAATTTTTACAGGGAAAAAATGAGGCCTTTCAAGCCTAATACTCCTTCGAAAGAAGGAAAACCTCTGACGAAACCATTCGTCTTACCTCCAATGACACCGGCAAAAACCCCACAAAGACCGGTATTTGACAATAGATTCACTATGTTGGCAGACTATCCCAAATTGCCTGCTCTTCCTCCTCCCAATCCTACCAAGTTGATACAATTAAGGCCAAACAGACCTCTAACTCCAGGAGCTTCAAGCTCTAATGTCCAAACCAAAGACAATTATACTATGAAGACCCCTGAGTCTTTTGCCCAAGCTGTTAAGCCTGAAATACTTACTCCCACTCCTACTCAAACTTCTATTCCAAAAGAAGAAAAATTTGATTTTGTAACAAACCAAATGTTACCTCTACTTGCTTTAGATAGAGAATTTGAAAACTTTGAAGTTAGTACTCTTATCAAGCCTTGCTACACAGATGGCAACTTTGTTGATACAGACTGTTCCTACAAAACCAGAAAATTTTATGAAGCTATTCTGGTAGATACCGAATCCATCGAGATTGAACATAACAGGGATGATCAAAACCCTGACTTTATCAGATACTCCAGATTCACAATCAAGAGAATCTTGTCTCCGTTCGAATGGTATACGGATCATTTACACACTCCAGTGTCATTAACAATGCCTCATAGGCCACAAACTTACAATTGGCATGATTACAAATCAGCTTGGTTTAACTTCATGTATCTCCGACCAAGACATACTTGGTTCGTCAAATATTGCCCCCAGGTAATTAAATCAATTATTCCCAAATGGTTCTACGAATGGTGGAACATCTTTGGGGGAAATTTGCAGATATTGCCACAACAATTCCACGTCAAGTTCAGTGAGTTTCAGAATAATCCGGAGATATCTACTCTCCCAGAATATATTAAATTATGTAAGTTCTTTATTCAGAAAAGAATTTCTTATATTATTTCTTGGAATTTTACCAAGGTAGAAATAGATAAAATCCGTTTCTTAGCTAAAGAGGTTATGATCAAAGGATGGACTCCCAAGCCAGTTGCAAGACCCATCGTTAATACTCCAGTTGTCAAACCTGGTAAAACCAAGACTTCAAAAGAAGAACTTAAAGCTACACTTAAAAAAGCTATGGATAATCTTGAAGATTATACAGAACAACAAATCATGCAACTCGTCAGTGATGCAGCATCTTCGGGCAGCAGTAATGGAGACATGTGCGACCTAAAAGGAATTGCACAGTCTTATGTGGACCCTGATTATGAATAGCAACTTGACTCTTCAGAAAAGTAGAGGCCAAAGGTCGGAATTACTTTTCAAAAGGAGACATTTTACTATTCCTAAAAAGGAATCTAATACTTTACTTTAAGTAAAAGCTAGCCCCACTCAACCGACAATAGACGGTCAAATAATGTAAAGAGCATCTTCTTACTCTATAAAAGAAGGGACTCTCTCATTAGTGAAGGCATCAGCTATTGTACCCAATACTGAAAACCTCTCTCTCTCTCTCCCTATGTTTTTAATGCTTCCGCCTGTAGCTCTTTCATGTTGATGTTCATATAAATAAAAATCTGTGAGTTTTTATTAATCTTTGTTGTTCTTCGTATAAATCTTGTCGTATTTTACTAATACAACTTCGGAGGATTACCGCCGATCCGTTATTGGTATCGATTTACCTTACATTGATGGATTTAATGGGCTAGATTTTACTTAAAGTAAAGTATTAGATTCCTTTTTAGGAATAGTAAAATGTATCTATTCCGTTTCTTAGCTAAAGAGGTTATGATCAAAGGATGGACTCCCAAGCCAGTTGGAAGACCCATCGTTAATACTCCAGTTGTCAAACCTGGTAAAACCAAGACTTCAAAAGAAGAACTTAAAGCTAAACTTAAAAAAGCTATGGATAATCTTGAAGATTATACAGAACAACAAATCATGCAACTCGTCAGTGATGCAGCATCTTCGGGCAGCAGTAATGGAGACATGTGCGACCTAAAAGGAATTGCACAGTCTTATGTGGACCCTGATTATGAATAGCAACTTGACTCTTCAGAAAAGTAGAGGCCAAAGGTCGGAATTACTTTTCAAAAGGAGACATTTTACTATTCCTAAAAAGGAATCTAATACTTTACTTTAAGTAAAAGCTAGCCCCACTCAACCGACAATAGACGGTCAAATAATGTAAAGAGCATCTTCTTACTCTATAAAAGAAGGGACTCTCTCATTAGTGAAGGACACTAATGAGGAATATTCTCAAGGACTCTGATTTGAGGAATAGTTTCACAAACACAGAAAGCCTCAGTACAATTGCAATCTTTTCCTGATTGACTAGAATCTGAATCATAATCGACGTTGATATCTTCTTCGTCGCTATATTCAGCAAAGTTATTTGAAGAATCGGATAAAGGTTCTTCAAGAATAGAAAAAAGTTTTTCTTTTGTTGCCTCGTCTATTTCAAGACTGTTGATCTTCTTCTGTTTTCCAGATCTGCATTCACTAGCTCTATGGCCAGATTTTCCACAAGTCCAACATACATCCTCTTTGGATTTCTTAAATCCTTTTCTTCCTTTTCTTCTTTTTGAAGTTTTCTTATATTCCTTATCAGAAGTTCTTCTAGATTTGCTGCGATGAGTTTTCTTGCTATCTTTGCTTTCCTTTCTAATTTTTCTAGAAGGAGGGGTTAAAGTAACAAATCCGAAGTCTTGGCAGAAACTTCCCAATTCTCTTCTAGACGAAGATTTTTCCTTTTTAAGTTGATGCTTCAACTTAATGTCTGTGCAAAGTTCTAATCCTACAGTGTTTATTACACTAATAAGATCACCATATGTCATTTGATCATAAGGAATTTTTCCATCATTCCTATCTTGGATTTTGGTTCTTACCTTATCGGCAAAGAGAGGAGGGAGACCGCTAACAAATCTTTCTTTCCAAAAGTCTAAGTTACAGTCTGGTCTAATCATAACCTTTTGCATAAAATTATACTTATACCAGGTGAAATCATCTAAAGAAGGACAACTAATATTGTTAAGGATTTGGAGACTCCTATCCTGAAACAAGTTTGGTTCTCCTATAAAATGTTTAGCAATGTGGTATAGAAGGGTAGCACATGCATCTTCTTTAACCACTTCAGTTGGAACTTCAGTAGTTCCTTCCATCTTAACTACTATCTCAGTAGCATGAGCTTCATAGATAATTTTCCTAGTTTCTTCTGAAACATAATTATCCCACCAATGTTTAATCATACCAGTAAATCCTGCAACAATCATAGAAGCAGCTTCCTTATCAGATGAATTTCTTATTTTATAAGCTGTGATTGCTATTGCCATCTCGTGGAGCTTGTTGTATATTTGATGTTCTGCAAGACCATCTATGTTCCATTCAGTAATACTACTTCCTTCATGAGAAGAAGTGGATAGAAAAGCATTTTCCTCATACTGGAGATCAGGGAAGGAAGGTCTTTTATGATAGTTTTTTCGGTTATGAAATCTATCATTGGAGAGTTTTTGGACAAGATCATCTTTTTCTTTTATGGTAGCAACTTTTTTACCACCAATAACGGATTGACGAAATTCTTCTGTAGTAGGGATGGAAGAGGTTTTCTTATTTTTTTCCGATATAGAGAAATTGGCAAGTTTTTCATTGATTTTATCTAAAATATTGTCAGATATATCAAAGGTATTTTTGAGCTTAGGATAATTTTCTCTGGAAAATTCATTGAGTTTGAATATAGGATTTGGGTCTATTTTCTGACTCACGTTTGTAGAAGATAGAGGGACAGGCCTTCCTGAAAAAGAGGCTCTTTCTTTGGAATCTTCAATTTGTCTAGAAACGACATGAAGAATTTGATTTGTATAATTATTCTGTTCTATAATCTTGTTGATTTCAAGATTGGTGGCAAGGACAGAAGGTTTTTCTTCAGAGAGGATTTTGAAAGGAGAAGCTTTTATAATAGTTCCGGAAATAGGGATATTTATTCCTTCAAGAGGAGGAGTAATGCTTTCAACAACCTTGTTTGAAGTAGTATACCATTTATTGATAATGACTTTAAGAGAGTCTTTCTGATTATCAATTTTGCCGGTCATTTCAAACCATTTGAAGAAATCTATTTCACATTGGATTCTTTTCATATCCAACATCCAAGAGTTTGCAAAATTCTCTCTTTCTTTGAGAGTATAAGTAGCCTTATACCAATCTCTGTTGATTTGGTTATGAGGATGAATCCAAGATTCTTGCAGAGTCTGAGGATTAGGAATAAAATCTTTTTCAGATTTGATCATCTTTAAATGATCAGGTATAGAATCTTTTTGATTTGGAGGTGGTTCCATTTCACTGGCTGTAGGACTACCAGGGATTTCTTGATAAAAAACTTTAGGGACATTTCCCGAAAAATCCACACCAGTAACTTTTCCTTTGTCATTATCTCTCCGGATAAGTTTTTCATCTTCATCATCCTCCGGGGTTTTTGAAGAAGAGGGTGGGTGAGGAGCAGTCCTCGAAGGAGCAGATGGCGAATAAGGAGCCATCCTAGCTGGGACAGACGAACAAGACGCTCTTCTAGAAGCAGTTCTGGATAAAGAATTCTCAAGGAATTTTAGATCTATAGAACCATCAGGGTATTGAATTACCCTTTCAATACGAGATCTCTCTGAATGAGAGGAAAAGGGTTGAGTGATTGCATCAAAATGCCATTCATCGTTAGACAGAATGTCATTCCAATTGATCAATCTAGGGACGAATATTGAACTATGCTCATGATTGGCCTCCATAAGCATGGTTACACCCCTTTGGCTCTCAATTCGAGCCTTTGGTGCAAGAGTAGTAGACATAAGCCGATAATATACTCTGTAAATAATCGCTATTTCTCGAGTATTGGCTTTGCTATTAAGACTTTTAGTTTTGACATTGAGTGTCAAAGAATCCATGACATTAGGATCATTAATGTCTATTGAAAAGTTAGGATAACAATTAAAGTAAACCGGGCCATCGGCTAGATTACTTTGAAGAACACCTAACAGCGAATCATCAAAATTAAGAAATCTGTCATCTCTAAGGAGGACAAAAATAGGAATATCTAAGCCTTTCCTGAACAGGGGCTTAACAGCAACTTGCACTAAACCAATATGCAAATAATTGAATTTATTTTTATAACGATTAATATCGTTAGCATTCAACAAACGAATAATTTCAAGAGCATTATTAATAGCAACAGTTGATTCACAAGTTTTAATATTGTGATTAACAAATAAATTAAATTTACCTAAATGATAAATAGCTTTAAAAGGTTCTTCTGGTATATTTCAGTTTTGAAGATCATTTTCAAGCTTAGCAATCTTAGTTGCTTGGGAGGATAAATTAACACTGTTTAAAATATGCTGGTTGGTTTCCATTTTTAAACAATACTGTCTTAAGGACTTATAGACAAAATTATATCAAATATAAACAGATAATTCAAGCATGATCAATCAATAATAATATAAAAATATGCAAAGAGATATTAAAGATCTAGATCTTAGTTTCTAAGGGAGGTTCTCTTGGTTTTACATCTGTTCTTTCTCTAGAGTTATCTTGGCTACGGGATCACCATACAAGGTCTAATGCTCTCCTAGCTTGACGACCTATTCAATTCGGCTAGCCAACGTATGAACCGGGTATTATTCGGTTACCTCACACACTTAGAGAAGAATGAACACCTCACACCAGTTATAGAAACAAGATTAAGAACATAAGATCAATTAACATATTAAAATATTAAAATAGATTAATCAAAGCTTAAATAATCAATTCATAAATTAATATAAATTTTGTCATGCCCCAGACAGTATATGTACTTAGCTGCTCATGCTAGGTACGTATACTGCCAACCTGGCTCTGATACCAATAACGGATCGGCGGTAATCCTCCGAAGTTGTATTAGTAAAATACGACAAGATTTATACGAAGAACAAAAGAGATTAATAAAAACTCACAGATTTTTATTTATATGAACATCAACATGAAAGAGCTACAGGCGGAAGCATTAAAACATAGGGAGAGAGAGAGAGAGGTTTTCAGTATTGGGTACAATTACTGATGCCTTCACTAATGAGAGAGTCCCTTCTTTTATAGAGTAAGAAGATGCTCTTTACATTATTTGACAGTCCATTGTCTGTTAAGTGGGGCTGGCTTTTACTTAAAGTAAAAGTAAAGTATTAGATTCCTTGTTAAGTGGGGCTGGCTTTTACTTAAAGTAAAAGTAAAGTATTAGATTCCTTTTTAGGAATAGTAAAGTGTCTCCTTTTGAAAAGTAATTCCGACCTTTGGCCTCTACTTTTCTCAAGAGTCAAGTTGCTATTCATAATCAGGGTCCACATAAGACTGTGCAATTCCTTTTAGGTCGCACATGTCTCCATTACTGCTGCCCGAAGATGCTGCATCACTGACGAGTTGCATGATTTGTGTTTCTGTATAATCTTCAAGATTATCCATAGCTTTTTTAAGTTTAGCTTTAAGTTCTTCTTTTGAAGTCTTGGTTTTACCAGGTTTGACAACTGGAGTATTAACGATGGGTCTTCCAACTGGCTTGGGAGTCCATCCTTTGATCATAACCTCTTTAGCTAAGAAACGGATTTTATCTATTTCTACCTTGGTAAAATTCCAAGAAATAATATAAGAAATTCTTTTCTAAATAAAGAACTTACATAATTTAATATATTCTGGGAGAGTAGATATCTCCGGATTATTCTGAAACTCACTGAACCTGACGTGGAATTGTTGTGGCAATATCTGCAAATTTCCCCCAAAGATGTTCCACCATTCGTAGAACCATTTGGGAATAATTGATTTAATTACCTGGGGGCAATATTTGACGAACCAAGTATGTCTTGGTCGGAGATACATGAAGTTAAACCAAGCTGATTTGTAATCATGCCAATTGTAAGTTTGTGGCCTATGAGGCAGTGTTAATGACACTGGAGTGTGTAAATGATCCGTATACCATTCGAACGGAGACAAGATTCTCTTGATTGTGAATCTGGAGTATCTGATAAAGTCAGGGTTTTGATCATCCCTGTTATGTTCAATCTCGATGGACTCGGTATCTACCAGAATAGCTTCATAAAATTTTCTGGTTTTGTAGGAACAGTCTGTATCAACAAAGTTGCCATCTGTGTAGCAAGGCTTGATAAGAGTACTAACTTCAAAGTTTTCAAATGCTCTATCTAAAGCAAGTAGAGGTAACATTTGGTTTGTTACAAAATCAAATTTTTCTTCTTTTTGAATAGAAGTTTGAGTAGGAGTGGGAGTAAGTATTTCAGGCTTAACAGCTTGGGCAAAAGACTCAGGGGTCTTCATAGTATAATTGTCTTTGGTTTGGACATTAGAGCTTGAAGCTCCTGGAGTTAGAGGTCTGTTTGGCCTTAATTGTATCAACTTGGTAGGATTGGGAGGGGGAAGAGCAGGCAATTTGGGATAGTCTGCCAACATAGTGAATCTATTGTCAAATACCGGTCTTTGTGGGGTTTTTGCCGGTGTCATTGGAGGTAAGACGAATGGTTTCGTCAGAGGTTTTCCTTCTTTCGAAGGAGTATTAGGCTTGAAAGGCCTCATTTTTTTCCTGTAAAAATTCTCTTGTTAGAAAATCAGGTAAAGAGTTATTTTCTCCTTTTATAAAATCTATTTGAAAATCAAAGCTAGATAATAGAGCTTGCCATCTAGCAAATATTTGTTTTGAAACAAGATTTTTTACATCCTTTTGTAAAATTTCTTTAGCTTATTTACAATCAACTCTTAATAAAAATTCTTTATTAATTAAGTCATCTTGAAATTTTGTGATACATAGCACTATAGACAAGATTTCCTTTTTATCAGTGGAATAATTCTTCTGGGCAGAATTCCAGATTCCAGAAGTGAACCTAACTAATTGTTCAGGGGATTCTAAGGATTTTCTTTGTTTAAGAATACCTCCATAACCAATATCTGACGCATCGGTTTCTACGATCATAAAGTCATTAGGATTAGGAATACCTAGACATGGAAGACTTTGAACTAATTTCTTAATGGCTATAACAGCCTGAGTTTGTTCAATTCCCCAAGGAATTGGAGTCTTCTTAAGCCTTTTATATAAAGGTTCACAGGTTTGTCTGACTTTTGGTATGAAATCAGCCACATAGTTTAAGCTTCCCAAAAATCTCTGCAATTGGGTTTTGTCAATAATTTCATCAGGGGATTTGGATGAGAACTCGATGGCTCTACAAATAGGTTTATAGCTTCCTTGGTAAAGATCATGACCTAAGAATCTAATCTTAGTTTGAAAAAGCTTAATCTTCTTGGCACTGACTACTAGACAATTTATCTTAACAATCTTAAAGAAAGTATTAAGATGCTTGAAATGAGAATCAATATCATCAGAGAAGATAAGCACATCATCAATATAAACAATGGACATGTAGCTATAATTATTGAAAATGTTATTCATAATATTTTGAAATTCAGATGGGGCATTTTTTAACCAAAAAGGCATGACATTCCATTCATATTGTCCAAACGGGACATTGAAAGCAGTTTTATATTTATCTTTATCAGCAATTTGTATTTGCCAAAAACCAGATTTCATATAAAACTTACTATAGACATTAGCCTTATAAGTTCTTTTTAACAAATCTCTTTTATTAGGTATAGGATACCTAATCCATTTCAAAACAGCATTTAAAGGTTTATAATTAATAACGAGTCTAGGTGCTCCTCTTTCTTTTTCAGCACTATTGTTAACATAGAAAGCAGAGCAACTCCAAGGAGATTTAGAAACATTAATAATTTTATTTTTTAATAAATTATCAATTTCTATTTTACAATAATCAAGTAATTCATGATTCATTTGAATAGGTCTAGCCTTAGTAGTAATAGCCTGTTCATTAAATCCATCAATGTAAGGTAAATCCACAATATGCTTTTTTCTTTCCCAGAATGCATTTGGAAAATCAGAGCAAATTTCATTTTCGAATTTTTTATGAAGATTGGATATTTTAACTTCCATCTCCGGGGTTTTTAAAATTTGCTCAATTTTTTTAATTTTTATTTCTTCTTTGAGAAAATTAACATGTTGAGATAAAGAGTTTATTCTAAAAACGGTCTTATATCTGATAAAATTACTTTCATCTTGAGAAAGAGTTTTAACAAATGGAAAATGTAACTCTTTTCCCAGAATGGAAGTAGTAATACCATTAAGATTAGTAATGAAAGGTTTTATCTGAGAGATAAAAGGAATTCCAAGAATTATGTCTTCATTAATATCTTCAGTGATAATAAAATCATTGGTCAAACAAATATTGTTATTGCAAATATGAGCTTTAGAAAGCTTATAATTAATTTTTAGCAATTCGCCAGTAGCAGAATATAATTTGGAAGTACTTTTCTCTAAGTACTTTGTAGGAACAATACCCTTAACAATGCAATTTCTATCTGCACCACTGTCGAGCAAAGCAATTTTATTAATAACACAATTCTTACTAACAACAATTTTGATAGGAATATGATGACTCTGAGGTCTAACAGAAGTAATAACATCGATACCTGGACAAGAGGTAGTCGCGATATCAGGAGTAGGTGTGGCAGAAAGATCAATATTAAAAGGAGGATAATCTAGGTTATCCTTTTCAGGGATATCATCTATTTCTTCATCGAGATTTTGTTTATCAATCTCTTTGAGGATTTTATCAGTAATGACATCAGTTTCGACTTTCCCAAGTCTAGATTTAATGTCTTTGATTTCTTCTTTGAGAGTCTTAACTTCTCTATGAAGATCAGAAATAGTAGGTTCAGCATTTCTTTCGAACCTATTTATGATTTGTTTCATGCTGAAAGGTTCAACCATAGTACGAGCTTTAGGTTTTTCCTTTTTGTTGAGAATGAGATTCTTGAGTTCTACAAGATATTTTTTCCTAGCTTCTTCATTATCAATATGTTCGATAATGTCGAAGAGAGCTTCTTTAGAGTCGTTACTAAGGACTCTGATTTGAGGAATAGTTTCACAAACACAGAAAGCCTCAGTACAATTGCAATCGCGATATCAGGAGTAGGTGTGGCAGAAAGATCAATAT
>JAGDQO010000182.1:0-30201 GCA_018342035.1 Solanum appendiculatum | reverse complement strand
AGAGAAGTTAAGACTCTCAAAGAAGAAATCAAAGACATTAAATCTAGGCTTGGGAAAGTCGAAACTGATGTCATTACTGATAAAATCCTCAAAGAGATTGATAAACAAAATCTCGATGAAGAAATAGATGATATCCCTGAAAAGGATAACCTCGATTATCCTCCTTTTAATATTGATCTTTCTGCCACACCTACTCCTGATATCGGGCGACTACCTCTTGTCCAGGTATCGTGTTATTACTTCTTGTTAGACCTCAGAGTCATCAATATTGCCTATCAAATTTGTTGTTAGTAAGAAGTTTTGTTATTAATAAAATTGGCTATTGGCTCGACAGTGTGCAAGATGAGAAATTGCATTGTTACAGGGTATTGTTCTACAAAGTACTTAGGGAAAAGTACTTTCCAATTATATTTCTGCTACTAGGCCGAATTGCTAAAAATTAATTTAAGCTTTCTAAGCTCATATTTTGCAATAACCATACTTTGTTATGACGCAAGTGATTTTATATCAACTGAAGATATTAATGAAGACATAATTCTTGGAATTCCTTTTATCGCTCAGATAAAACCTTTCATTACTAATCTTAATGGTATTACTACTTCCATTTTGGGAAAAGAGTTACATTTTCCATTTGTCAAAACTCTTTCTCAAGATGAAAGTAATTTTATCAGAGATAAGACCGTTTTTAGAATAAACTCTTTATCTCAACATGTTAATTTTCTTAAAGAAGAAATAAAAATTAAAAAAATTGAGCAAATTTAAAAAACCCCGGAGATGGAAGTTAAAATATCCAATCTTCATAAAAAATTCGAAAATGAAATTTGCTCTGATTTTCCAAATGCATTCTGGGAAAGAAAAAAGCATATTGTGGATTTACCTTACATTGATGGATTTAATGAACAGGCTATTACTACTAAGGCTAGACCTATTCAAATGAATCATGAATTACTTGATTATTGTAAAATAGAAATTGATAATTTATTAAAAAATAAAATTATTAATGTTTCTAAATCTCCTTGGAGTTGCTCTGCTTTCTATGTTTACAATAGTGCTGAAAAAGAAAGAGGAGCACCTAGACTCGTTATTAATTATAAACCTTTAAATGCTGTTTTGAGATGGATTAGGTATCCTATACCTAATAAAAGAGATTTGTTAAAAAGAACTTATAAGGCTAATGTCTATAGTAAGTTTGATATGAAATCTGGTTTTTGGCAAATACAAATTGCTGATAAAGATAAATATAAAACTGCTTTCAATGTCCCGTATGGACAATATGAATGGAATGTCATGCCTTTTGGGTTAAAAAATGCCCCATCTGAATTTCAAAATATTATGAATAACATTTTCAATAATTATAGCTACATGTCCATTGTTAATATTGATGATGTGCTTATCTTCTCTGATGATATTGATTCTCATTTCAAGCATCTTAATACTTTCTTTAAGATTGTTAAGATAAATGGTCTAGTAGTCAGTGCCAAGAAGATTAAGCTTTTTCAAACTAAGATTAGATTCTTAGGTCATGATCTTTACCAAGGAAGCTATAAACCTATTTGTAGAGCCATCGAGTTCTCATCCAAATTCCCTGATGAAATTATTGACAAAACCCAATTGCAGAGATTTTTGGGAAGCTTAAACTATGTGGCTGATTTCATACCAAAAGTCAGACAAACCTGTGAACCTTTATATAAAAGGCTTAAGAAGACTCCAATTCCTTGGGGAATTGAACAAACTCAGGCTGTTATAGCCATTAAGAAATTAGTTCAAAGTCTTCCATGTCTAGGTATTCCTAATCCTAATGACTTTATGATCGTAGAAACCGATGCGTCAGATATTGGTTATGGAGGTATTCTTAAACAAAGAAAATCCTTAGAATCCCCTGAACAATTAGTTAGGTTCACTTCTGGAATCTGGAATTCTGCCCAGAAGAATTATTCCACTGTTAAAAAGGAAATCTTGTCTATAGTGCTATGTATCACAAAATTTCAAGATGACTTAATTAATTAAGAATTTTTATTAAGAGTTGATTGTAAATCAGCTAAAGAAATTTTACAAAAGGATGTAAAAAATCTTGTTTCAAAACAAATATTTGCTAGATGGCAAGCTCTATTATCTAGCTTTGATTTTCAAATAGATTTTATAAAAGGAGAAAATAACGCTTTACCTGATTTTCTAACAAGAGAATTTTTACAGGGAAAAAATGAGGCCTTTCAAGCCTAATACTCCTTCGAAAGAAGGAAAACCTCTGACGAAACCATTCGTCTTACCTCCAATGACACCGGCAAAAACCCCACAAGGACCGGTATTTGACAATAGATTCACTATGTTGGCAGACTATCCCAAATTGCCTGCTCTTCCTCCTCCCAATCCTACCAAGTTGATACAATTAAGGCCAAACAGACCTCTAACTCCAGGAGCTTCAAGCTCTAATGTCCAAACCAAAGACAATTATACTATGAAGACCCCTGAGTCTTTTGCCCAAGCTGTTAAGCCTGAAATACTTACTCCCACTCCTACTCAAACTTCTATTCCAAAAGAAGAAAAATTTGATTTTGTAACAAACCAAATGTTACCTCTACTTGCTTTAGATAGAGAATTTGAAAACTTTGAAGTTAGTACTCTTATCAAGCCTTGCTACACAGATGGCAACTTTGTTGATACAGACTGTTCCTACAAAACCAGAAAATTTTATGAAGCTATTCTGGTAGATACCGAATCCATCGAGATTGAACATAACAGGGATGATCAAAACCCTGACTTCATCAGATACTCCAGATTCACAATCAAGAGAATCTTGTCTCCGTTCGAATGGTATACGGAACATTTACACACTCCAGTGTCATTAACAATGCCTCATAGGCCACAAACTTACAATTGGCATGATTACAAATCAGCTTGGTTTAACTTCATGTATCGCCGACCAAGACATACTTGGTTCGTCAAATATTGCCCCCAGGTAATTAAATCAATTATTCCCAAATGGTTCTACGAATGGTGGAACATCTTTGGGGGAAATTTGCAGATATTGCCACAACAATCCCACGTCAAGTTCAGTGAGTTTCAGAATAATCCGGAGATATCTACTCTCCCAGAATATATTAAATTATGTAAGTTCTTTATTCAGAAAAGAATGTCTTATATTATTTCTTGGAATTTTACCAAGGTAGAAATAGATAAAATCCGTTTCTTAGCTAAAGAGGTTATGATCAAAGGATGGACTCCCAAGCCAGTTGGAAGACCCATCGTTAATACTCCAGTTGTCAAACCTGGTAAAACAAAGACTTCAAAAGAAGAACTTAAAGCTAAACTTAAAAAAGCTATGGATAATCTTGAAGATTATACAGAACAACAAGTCATGCAACTCGTCAGTGATGCAGCATCTTCGGGCAGCAGTAATGGAGACATGTGCGACCTAAAAGGAATTGCACAGTCTTATGTGGACCCTGATTATGAATAGCAACTTGACTCTTCAGAAAAGTAGAGGCCAAAGGTCGGAATTACTTTTCAAAAGGAGACATTTTACTATTCCTAAAAAGGAATCGAATACTTTACTTTAAGTAAAAGCTAGCCCCACTCAACCGACAATAGACGGTCAAATAATGTAAAGAGCATCTTCTTACTCTATAAAAGAAGGGACTCTCTCATTAGTGAAGGCATCAGCTATTGTACCCAATACTGAAAACCTCTCTCTCTCTCCCTATGTTTTTAATGCTTCCGCCTGTAGCTCTTTCATGTTGATGTTCATATAAATAAAAATCTGTGAGTTTTTATTAATCTTTGTTGTTCTTCGTATAAATCTTGTCGTATTTTACTAATACAACTTCGGAGGATTACCGCCGATCCGTTATTGGTATCAATAGCGATTATTTACAGAGTATATTATCGGCTTATGTCTACTACTCTTGCACCAAAGGCTCGAATTGAGAGCCAAAAGGGTGTAACCATGCTTATGGAGGCCAATCATGAGCATAGTTCAATATTCGTCCCTAGATTGATCAATTGGAATGACATTCTGTCTAACGATGAATGTCATTTTGATGCAATCACTCAACCCTTTTCCTCTCATTCAGAGAGATCTCGTATTGAAAGGGTAATTCAATACCCTGATGGTTCTATAGATCAAAAATTCCTTGAGAATTCTTTATCCAGAACTGCTTCTAGAAGAGCGTCTTGTTCGTCTGTCCCAGCTAGGATGGCTCCTTATTCGCCATCTGCTCCTTCGAGGACTGCTCCTCACCCACCCTCTTCTTCAAAAACCCCGGAGGATGATGAAGATGAAAAACTTATCCGTAGAGATAATGACAAAGGAAAAGTTACTGGTGTGGATTTTTCGGGAAATGTCCCTAAAGTTTTTTATCAAGAAATCCCTGGTAGTCCTACAGCCAGTGAAATGGAACCACCTCCAAATCAAAAAGATTCTATACCTGATCATTTAAAAATGATCAAATCTGAAAAGGATTTTATTCCTAATCCTCAGACTCTGCAAGAATCTTGGACTCATCCTCATAACCAAATCAACAGAGATTGGTATAAGGCTACTTATACTCTTAAAGAAAGAGAGAATTTTGCAAACTCTTGGATGTTGGATATGAAAAGAATCCAATGTGAAATAGATTTCTTCAAATGGTTTGAAATGACCGGCAAAATTGATAATCAGAAAGACTCTCTTAAAGTCATTATCAATAAATGGTATACTACTTCAAACAAGGTTGTGGAAAGCATTACTCCTCCTCTTGAAGGAATAAATATCCCTATTTCCGGAACTATTATAAAAGCTTCTCCTTTCAAAATCCTCTCTGAAGAAAAACCTTCTGTCCTTGCCACCAATCTTGAAATCAACAAGATTATAGAACAGAATAATTATACAAATCAAATTCTTCATGTCGTTTCTAGACAAATTGAAGATTCCAAAGAAAGAGCCTCTTTTTCAGGAAGGCCTGTCCCTCTATCTTCTACAAACGTGAGTCAGAAAATAGACCCAAATCCTATATTCAAAATCAATGAATTTTCCAGAGAAAATTATCCTAAGCTCAAAAATACCTTTGATATATCTGACAATATTTTAGATAAAATCAATGAAAAACTCGCCAATTTCTCTATATCGGGAAAAAATAAGAAAACCTCTTCCATCCCTACTACAGAAGAATTTCGTCAATCCGTTATTGGTGGTAAAAAAGTTGCTACCATAAAAGAAAAAGATGATCTTGTCCAAAAACTCTCCAATGATAGATTTCATAACCGAAAAAACTATCATAAAAGACCTTCCTTCCCTGATCTCCAGTATGAGGAAAATGCTTTTCTATCCACTTCTTCTCATGAAGGAAGTAGTATTACTGAATGGAACATAGATGGTCTTGCAGAACATCAAATATACAACAAGCTCCACGAGATGGGAATAGCAATCACAGCTTATAAAATAAGAAATTCATCTGATAAGGAAGCTGCTTCTATGATTGTTGCAGGATTTACTGGTGTGGATTTTTCGTTGGTGGGATAATTATGTTTCAGAAGAAACTAAGAAAATTATCTATGAAGCTCATGCTACTGAGATAGTAGTTAAGATGGAAGGAACTACTGAAGTTCCAACTGAAGTGGTTAAAGAAGATGCATGTGCTACCCTTCTATACCACATTGCTAAACATTTTATAGGAGAACCAAAATTGTTTCAGGATAGGAGTCTCCAAATCCTTAACAATATTAGTTGTCCTTTTTTAGATGATTTCACCTGGTATAAGTATAATTTTATGCAAAAGGTTATGATTAGACCAGACTGTAACTTAGACTTTTGGAAAGAAAGATTTGTTAGCGGTCTCCCTCCTCTCTTTGCCGATAAGGTAAGAACCAAAATCCAAGATAGGAATGATGGAAAATTCCTTATGATCAAATGACATATGGTGATCTTATTAGTGTAATAAACACTGTAGGATTAGAACTTTGCACAGACATTAAGTTGAAGCATCAACTTAAAAAGGAAAAATCTTCGTCTAGAAGAGAATTGGGAAGCTTCTGCCAAGACTTCGGATTTGTTACTTTAACCCCTCCTTCTAGAAAAATTAGAAAGGAAAGCAAAGATAGCAAGAAAACTCATCGCAGCAAATCTAGAAGAACTTCTGATAAGGAATATAAGAAATCTTCAAAAAGAAGAAAAGGAAGAAAAGGATTTAAGAAATCCAAGGAGGATGTATGTTGGACTTGTGGAAAATCTGGCCATAGAGCTAGTGAATGCAGATCTGGAAAACAGAAGAAGATCAACAGTCTTGAAATAGACGAGGCAACAAAAGAAAAACTTTTTTCTATTCTTGAAGAACCTTTATCCGATTCTTCAAATAACTTTGCTGAATATAGCGACGAAGAAGATATCAACGTCGATTATGATTCAGATTCTAGTCAATCAGGAAAAGATTGCAATTGTACTGAGGCTTTCTGTGTTTGTGAAACTATTCCTCAAATCAGAGTCCTTAGTAACGACTCTAAAGAAGCTCTCTTCGACATTATCGAACATATTGATAATGAAGAAGCTAGGAAAAAATATCTTGTAGAACTCAAGAATCTCATTCTCAAACAAAAGGAAAAACCTAAAGCTCGTACTATGGTTGAACCTTTCAGCATGAAACAAATCATAAATAGGTTCGAAAGAAATGCTGAACCTACTATTTCTGATCTTCATAGAGAAGTTAAGTCTCTCAAAGAAGAAATCAAAGACATTAAATCTAGACTTGGGAAAGTCGAAACTGATGTCATTACTGATAAAATCCTCAAAGAGATTGATAAACAAAATCTCGATGAAGAAATAGATGATATCCCTGAAAAGGATAACCTAGATTATCCTCCTTTTAATATTGATCTTTCTGCCACACCTACTCCTGATATCGCGACTACCTCTTGTCCAGGTATCGATGTTATTACTTCTGTTAGACCTCAGAGTCATCATATTCCTATCAAAATTGTTGTTAGTAAGAATTTTGTTATTAATAAAATTGCTTTGCTCGACAGTGGTGCAGATAGAAATTGCATTGTTAAGGGTATTGTTCCTACAAAGTACTTAGAGAAAATTACTTCCAAATTATATTCTGCTACTGGCGAATTGCTAAAAATTAATTATAAGCTTTCTAAAGCTCATATTTGCAATAACAATATTTGTTTGACCAATGATTTTATTATCACTGAAGATATTAATGAAGACATACTTCTTGGAATTCCTTTTATCTCTCAGATAAAACCTTTCATTACTAATCTTAATGGTATTACTACTTCCATTCTGGGAAAAGAGTTACATTTTCCATTTGTTAAACCT
Organism: Solanum appendiculatum; assembly: GCA_018342035.1. Taxonomy (NCBI): domain Eukaryota; kingdom Viridiplantae; phylum Streptophyta; class Magnoliopsida; order Solanales; family Solanaceae; genus Solanum; species Solanum appendiculatum. Next base: position 22,907 of record JAGDQO010000182.1, on the reverse strand, counting down.
CTTTCTCAAGATGAAAGTAATTTTATCAGAGATAAGACCGTTTTTAGAATAAACTCTTTATCTCAACATGTTAATTTTCTCAAAGAAGAAATAAAAATTAAAAAAATTGAGCAAATTTTAAAAACCCCGGAGATGGAAGTTAAAATATCCAATCTTCATAAAAAATTCGAAAATGAAATTTGCTCCGATTTTCCAAATGCATTCTGGGAAAGAAAAAAGCATATTGTGGATTTACCTTACATTGATGGATTTAATGAACAGGCTATTACTACTAAGGCTAGACCTATTCAAATAAATCATGAATTACTTGATTATTGTAAAATAGAAATTGATAATTTATTAAAAAATAAAATTATTAATGTTTCTAAATCTCCTTGGAGTTGCTCTGCTTTCTATGTTAACAATAGTGCTGAAAAAGAAAGAGGAGCACCTAGACTCGTTATTAATTATAAACCTTTAAATGCTGTTTTGAAATGGATTAGGTATCCTATACCTAAAAAAGAGATTTGTTAAAAAGAACTTATAAGGCTAATGTCTATAGTAAGTTTGATATGAAATCTGGTTTTTGGCAAATACAAATTGCTGATAAAGATAAATATAAAACTGCTTTCAATGTCCCGTTTGGACAATATGAATGGAATGTCATGCCTTTTGGGTTAAAAAATGCCCCATCTGAATTTCAAAATATTATGAATAACATTTTCAATAATTATAGCTACATGTCCATTGTTTATATTGATGATGTGCTTATCTTCTCTGATGATATTGATTCTCATTTCAAGCATCTTAAGACTTTCTTTAAGATTGTTAAGATAAATGGTCTAGTAGTCAGTGCCAAGAAGATTAAGCTTTTTCAAACTAAGATTAGATTCTTAGGTCATGATCTTTACCAAGGAAGCTATAAACCTATTTGTAGAGCCATCGAGTTCTCATCCAAATTCCCTGATGAAATTATTGACAAAACCCAATTGCAAAGATTTTTGGGAAGCTTAAACTATGTGGCTGATTTCATACCAAAAGTCAGACAAACCTGTGAACCTTTATATAAAAGGCTTAAGAAGACTCCAATTCCTTGGGGAATTGAACAAACTCAGGCTGTTATAGCCATTAAGAAATTAGTTCAAAGTCTTCCATGTCTAGGTATTCCTAATCCTAATGACTTTATGATCGTAGAAACCGATGCGTTAGATATTGGTTATGGAGGTATTCTTAAACAAAGAAAATCCTTAGAATCCCCTGAACAATTAGTTAGGTTCACTTCTGGAATCTGGAATTCTGCCCAGAAGAATTATTCCACTGTTAAAAAAGAAATCTTGTCTATAGTGCTATGTATCACAAAATTTCAAGATGACTTAATTAATAAAGAATTTTTATTAAGAGTTGATTGTAAATCAGCTAAAGAAATTTTACAAAAGGATGTAAAAAATCTTGTTTCAAAACAAATATTTGCTAGATGGCAAGCTCTATTATCTAGCTTTGATTTTCAAATAGATTTTATAAAAGGAGAAAATAACTCTTTACCTGATTTTCTAACAAGAGAATTTTTACAGGGAAAAAATGAGGCCTTTCAAGCCTAATACTCCTTCGAAAGAAGGAAAACCTCTGACGAAACCATTCGTCTTACCTCCAATGACACCGGCAAAAACCCCACAAAGACCGGTATTTGACAATAGATTCACTATGTTGGCAGACTATCCCAAAATGCCTGCTCCTCCTCCCAATCCTACCAAGTTGATACAATTAAGGCCAAACAGACCTTTAACTCCAGGAGCTTCAAGCTCTAATGTCCAAACCAAAGACAATTATACTATGAAGACCCCTGAGTCTTTTGCCCAAGCTGTTAAGCCTGAAATACTTACTCCCACTCCTACTCAAACTTCTACTCCAAAAGAAGAAAAATTTGATTTTGTAACAAACCAAATGTTACCTCTACTTGCTTTAGATAGAGAATTTGAAAACTTTGAAGTTAGTACTCTTATCAAGCCTTGCTACACAGATGGCAGCTTTGTTGATACAGACTGTTCCTACAAAACCAGAAAATTTTATGAAGCTATTCTGGTAGATACCGAATCCATCGAGATTGAACATAACAGGGATGATCAAAACCCTGACTTTATCAGATACTCCAGATTCACAATCAAGAGAATCTTGTCTCCGTTCGAATGGTATACGGATCATTTACACACTCCAGTGTCATTAACAATGCCTCATAGGCCACAAACTTACAATTGGCATGATTACAAATCAGCTTGGGTTAACTTCATGTATCTCCGACCAAGACATACTTGGTTCGTCAAATATTGCCCCCAGGTAATTAAATCAATTATTCCCAAATGGTTCTACGAATGGTGGAACATCTTTGGGGGAAATTTGCAGATATTGCCACAACAATTCCACGTCAAGTTCAGTGAGTTTCAGAATAATCCGGAGATATCTACTCTCCCAGAATATATTAAATTATGTAAGTTCTTTATTCAGAAAAGAATTTCTTATATTATTTCTTGGAATTTTACCAAGGTAGAAATAGATAAAATCCGTTTCTTAGCTAAAGAGGTTATGATCAAAGGATGGACTCCCAAGCCAGTTGGAAGAACCATCGTTAATACTCCAGTTGTCAAACCTGGTAAAACCAAGACTTCAAAAGAAGAACTTAAAGCTAAACTTAAAAAAGCTATGGATAATCTTGAAGATTATACAGAACAACAAATCATGCAACTCGTCAGTGATGCAGCATCTTCGGGCAGCAGTAATGGAGACATGTGCGACCTAAAAGGAATTGCACAGTCTTATGTGGACCCTGATTATGAATAGCAACTTGACTCTTCAGAAAAGTAGAGGCCAAAGGTCGGAATTACTTTTCAAAAGGAGACATTTTACTATTCCTAAAAAGGAATCTAATACTTTACTTTAAGTAAAAGCTAGCCCCACTCATCCGACAATAGACGGTCAAATAATGTAAAGAGCATCTTCTTACTCTATAAAAGAAGGGACTCTCTCATTAGTGAAGGCATCAGCTATTGTACCCAATACTGAAAACCTCTCTCTCTCTCTCCCTATGTTTTTAATGCTTCCGCCTGTAGCTCTTTCATGTTGATGTTCATATAAATAAAAATCTGTGAGTTTTTATTAATCTTTGTTGTTCTTCGTATAAATCTTGTCGTATTTTACTAATACAACTTCGGAGGATTACCGCCGATCCGTTATAAGAACTACTGAAGTTCCAACTGAAGTGGTTAAAGAAGATGCATGTGCTACCCTTCTATACCACATTGCTAAACATTTTATAGGAGAACCAAAATTGTTTCAGGATAGGAGTCTCCAAGCTTCATAGATAATTTTCTTAGTTTCTTCTGAAACATAATTATCCCACCAATGTTTAATCATACCAGTAAATCCTGCAACAATCATAGAAGCAGCTTCCTTATCAGATGAATCTCTTATTTTATAAGCTGTGATTGCTATTCCCATCTCGTGGAGCTTGTTGTATATTTGATGTTCTGCAAGACCATCTATGTTCCATTCAGTAATACTACTTCCTTCATGAGAAGAAGTGGATAGAAAAGCATTTTCCTCATACTGGAGATCAGGGAAGGAAGGTCTTTTATGATAGTTTTTTCGGTTATGAAATCTATCATTGGAGAGTTTTTGGACAAGATCATCTTTTTCTTTTATGGTAGCAACTTTTTTACCACTAATAACGGATTGACGAAATTCTTCTGTAGTAGGGATGGAAGAGGTTTTCTTATTTTTTCCCGATATAGAGAAATTGGCAAGTTTTTCATTGATTTTATCTAAAATATTGTCAGATATATCAAAGGTATTTTTGAGCTTAGGATAATTTTCTCTGGAAAATTCATTGATTTGAATATAGGATTTGGGTCTATTTTCTGACTCATGTTTGTAGAAGATAGAGGGACAGGCCTTCCTGAAAAAGAGGCTCTTTCTTTGGAATCTTCAATTTGTCTAGAAACGACATGAAGAATTTGATTTGTATTATTATTCTGTTCTATAATCTTGTTGATTTCAAGATTGGTGGCAAGGACAGAAGGTTTTTCTTCAGAGAGGATTTTGAAAGGAGAAGCTTTTATAATAGTTCCGGAAAGAGGGATATTTATTCCTTCAAGAGGAGGAGTAATGCTTTCAACAACCTTGTTTGAAGTAGTATACCATTTATTGATAATGACTTTAAGAGAGTCTTTCTGATTATCAATTTTGCCGGTCATTTCAAACCATTTGGAGAAATCTATTTCACATTGGATTCTTTTCATATCCAACATCCAAGAGTTTGCAAAATTCTCTCTTTCTTTGAGAGTATAAGTAGCCTTATACCAATCTCTGTTGATTTGGTTATGAGGATGAGTCCAAGATTCTTGCAGAGTCTGAGGATTAGGAATAAAATCCTTTTCAGATTTGCTCATCTTTAAATGATCAGGTATAGAATCTTTTTGATTTGGAGGTGGTTCCATTTCACTGGCTGTAGGACTACCAGGGATTTCTTGATAAAAAACTTTAGGGACATTTCCCGAAAAATCCACACCAGTAACTTTTCCTTTGTCATTATCTCTTCGGATAAGTTTTTCATCTTCAGAGTCCTTAGTAACGACTCTAAAGAAGCTCTCTTCGACATTATCGAACATATTGATAATGAAGAAGCTAGGAAAAATATCTTGTAGAACTCAAGAATCTCATTCTCAACCAAAAGGAAAAACCTAAAGCTCGTACTATGGTTGAACCTTTCAGCATGAAACAAATCATAAATAGGTTCGAAGAGATGATGAAGATGAAAAACTTATCCGAAGAGATAATGACAAAGGAAAAGTTACTGGTGTGGATTTTTCGGGAAATGTCCCTAAAGTTTTTTATCAAGAAATCCCTGGTAGTCCTACAGCCAGTGAAATGGAACCACCTCCAAATCAAAAAGATTCTATACCTGATCATTTAAAGATGATCAAATCTGAAAAGGATTTTATTCCTAATCCTCAGACTCTGCAAGAATCTTGGACTCATCTTCATAACCAAATCAACAGAGATTGGTATAAGGCTACTTATACTCTCAAAGAAAGAGAGAATTTTGCAAACTCTTGGATGTTGGATATGAAAAGAATCCAATGTGAAATAGATTTCTTCAAATGGTTTGAAATGACCGGAAAAATTGATAATCAGAAAGACTCTCTTAAAGTCATTATCAATAAATGGTATACTACTTCAAACAAGGTTGTTGAAAGCATTACTCCTCCTCTTGAAGGAATAAATATCCCTATTTCCGGAACTATTATAAAAGCTTCTCCTTTCAAAATCCTCTCTGAAGAAAAACCTTCTGTCCTTGCCACCAATCTTGAAATCAACAAGATTATAGAACAGAATAATTATACAAATCAAATTCTTCATGTCGTTTCTAGACAAATTGAAGATTCCAAAGAAAGAGCCTCTTTTTCAGGAAGGCCTGTCCCTCTATCTTCTACAAACGTGAGTCAGAAAATAGACCCAAAGCCTATATTCAAAATCAATGAATTTTCCAGAGAAAATTATCCTAAGCTCAAAAATACCTTTGATATATCTGACAATATTTTAGATAAAATCAACGAAAAACTTGCCAATTTCTCTATATCGGGAAAAAATAAGAAAACCTCTTCCATCCCTACTACAGAAGAATTTCGTCAATCCGTTATTGGTGGTAAAAAAGTTGCTACCATAAAAGAAAAAGATGATCTTGTCCAAAAACTCTCCAATGATAGATTTCATAACCGAAAAAACTATCATAAAAGACCTTCCTTCCCTGATCTCCAGTATGAGGAAAATGCTTTTCTATCCACTTCTTCTCATGAAGGAAGTAGTATTACTGAATGGAACATAGATGGTCTTGCAGAACATCAAATATACAACAAGCTCCACGAGATGGGAATAGCAATCACAGCTTATAAAATAAGAAATTCATCTGATAAGGAAGCTGCTTCTATGATTGTTGCAGGATTTACTGGTATGATTAAACATTGGGGGGATAATTATGTTTCAGAAGAAACTAAGAAAATTATCTATGAAGCTCATGCTACTGAGATAGTAGTTAAGATGGAAGGAACTACTGAAGTTCCAACTGAAGTGGTTAAAGAAGATGCATGTGCTACCCTTCTATACCACATTGCTAAACATTTTATAGGAGAACCAAAATTGTTTCAGGATAGGAGTCTCCAAATCCTTAAAAATATTAGTTGTCCTTCTTTAGATGATTTCACCTGGTATAAGTATAATTTTATGCAAAAGGTTATGATTAGACCAGACTGTAACTTAGACTTTTGGAAAGAAAGATTTGTTAGCGGTCTCCCTCCTCTCTTGGCCGATAAGGTAAGAACCAAAATCCAAGATAGGAATGATGGAAAAATTCCTTATGATCAAATGACATATGGTGATCTTATTAGTGTAATAAACACTGTAGGATTAGAACTTTGCACAGACATTAAGTTGAAGCATCAACTTAAAAAGGAAAAATCTTCGTCTAGGAGAGAATTGGGAAGTTTCTGCCAAGACTTCGGATTTGTTACTTTAACCCCTCCTTCTAGAAAAATTAGAAAGGAAAGCAAAGATAGCAAGAAAACTCATCGCAGCAAATCTAGAAGAACTTCTGATAAGGAATATAAGAAAACTTCAAAAAGAAGAAAAGGAAGAAAAGGATTTAAGAAATCCAAAGAGGATGTATGTTGGACTTGTGGAAAATCTGGCCATAGAGCTAGTGAATGCAGATCTGGAAAACAGAAGAAGATCAACAGTCTTGAAATAGACGAGGCAACAAAAGAAAAACTTTTTTCTATTCTTGAAGAACCTTTATCCGATTCTTCAAATAACTTTGCTGAATATAGCGACGAAGAAGATATCAACGTCGATTATGATTCAGATTCTAGTCAATCAGGAAAAGATTGCAATTGTACTGAGGCTTTCTGTGTTTGTGAAACTATTCCTCAAATCAGAGTCCTTAGTAACGACTCTAAAGAAGCTCTCTTCGACATTATCGAACATATTGATAATGAAGAAGCTAGGAAAAAATATCTTGTAGAACTCAAGAATCTCATTCTCAACCAAAAGGAAAAACCTAAAGCTCGTACTATGGTTGAACCTTTCAGCATGAAACAAATCATAAATAGGGTCGAAAGAAATGCTGAACCTACTATTTCTGATCTTCATAGAGAAGTTAAGACTCTCAAAGAAGAAATCAAAGACATTAAATCTAGACTTGGGAAAGTCGAAACTGATGTCATTACTGATAAAATCCTCAAAGAGATTGATAAACAAAATCTCGATGAAGAAATAGATGATATCCCTGAAAAGGATAACCTAGATTATCCTCCTTTTAATATTGATCTTTCTGCCACACCTACTCCTGATATCGCGACTACCTCTTGTCCAGGTATCGATGTTATTACTTCTGTTAGACCTCAGAGTCATCATATTCCTATCAAAATTGTTGTTAGTAAGAATTTTGTTATTAATAAAATTGCTTTGCTCGACAGTGGTGCAGATAGAAATTGCATTGTTAAGGGTATTGTTCCTACAAAGTACTTAGAGAAAAGTACTTCCAAATTATATTCTGCTACTGGCGAATTGCTAAAAATTAATTATAAGCTTTCTAAAGCTCATATTTGCAATAACAATATTTGTTTGACCAATGATTTTATTATCACTGAAGATATTAATGAAGACATAATTCTTGGAATTCCTTTATCTCTCAGATAAAACCTTTCATTACTAATCTTAATGGTATTACTACTTCCATTCTGGGAAAAGAGTTACATTTTCCATTTGTTAAAACTCTTTCTCAAGATGAAAGTAATTTTATCAGAGATAAGACCGTTTTTAGAATAACCTCTTTATCTCAACATGTTAATTTTCTCAAAGAAGAAATAAAAATTAAAAAAATTGAGCAAATTTTAAAAACCCCGGAGATGGAAGTTAAAATATCCAATCTTTCATAAAAAATTCCGAAAATGAAATTTGCTCTGATTTTCCTAATGCTTTTTGGGAAAGAAAAAAAGCATATTGTTGATTTACCTTATATTGAAGGTTTTAATGAACAAGCTATTACAACTAAGGCTAGACCTATTCAAATGAATCATGAATTACTTGATTATTGTAAAAAGGAAATTGATAATTTGTTGAAAAATAAAATTATTAATGTTTCTAAATCCCCTTGGAGTTGCTCTGCTTTCTATGTTAACAATAGTGCTGAAAAAGAAAGAGGAGCACCAAGACTTGTTATAAATTATAAACCCTTGAATGCTGTTTTAAAATGGATTAGGTACCCGATACCTAACAAAAGAGATTTGTTAAAACGAACTTATAAGGCTAATATTTACAGCAAGTTTGATATGAAGTCTGGTTTTTGGCAAATTCAAATTGCTAATAAAGATAAATATAAGACTGCTTTCAATGTCCCATTTGGACAATATGAATGGAATGTCATGCCTTTTGGGTTAAAAAATGCCCCATCTGAATTTCAAAATATCATGAATAACATTTTCAATAATTATAGCTACATGTCCATTGTTTATATTGATGATGTGCTTATCTTCTCTGATGACATTGATTCTCATTTCAAGCATCTTAATACTTTCTTTAAGATTGTTAAGATAAATGGTTTAGTAGTCAGTGCCAAGAAGATTAAGCTTTTCAAACTAAGATTAGATTCTTAGGTCATGATCTTTATCAAGGAAGCTATAAACCTATTTGTAGAGCCATCGAGTTCTCATCCAAATTCCCTGATGAAATTATTGACAAACCCCAATTGCAGAGATTTTTGGGAAGCTTAAACTATGTGGCTGATTTCATACCAAAAGTCAGACAAACCTGTGAACCTTTATATAAAAGGCTTAAGAAGACTCCAATTCCTTGGGGAATTGAACAAACTCAGGCTGTTATAGCCATTAAGAAATTAGTTCAAAGTCTTCCCTGTCTAGGTATTCCTAATCCTAATGACTTTATGATCGTAGAAACCGATGCGTCAGATATTGGTTATGGAGGTATTCTTAAACAAAGAAAATCCTTAGAATCCCCTGAACGATTAGTTAGGTTCACTTCTGGAATCTGGAATTCTGCCCAGAAGAATTATTCCACTGTTAAAAAGGAAATCTTGTCTATAGTGCTATGTATCACAAAATTTCAAGATGACTTAATTAATAAAGAATTTTTATTAAGAGTTGATTGTAAATCAGCTAAAGAAATTTTACAAAAAGATGTAAAAAATCTTGTTTCAAAACAAATATTTGCTAGATGGCAAGCTCTATTATCTAGCTTTGATTTTCAAATAGATTTTATAAAAGGAGAAAATAACTCTTTACCTGATTTTCTAACAAGAGAATTTTTACAGAGAAAGAATGAGGCCTTTCAAGCCTAATACTCCTTCGAAAGAAGGAAAACCTCTGACGAAACCATTCGTCTTACCTCCAATGACACCGGCAAAAACCCCACAAAGACCGGTATTTGACAATAGATTCACTATGTTGGCAGACTATCCCAAATTGCCTGCTCCTACCAAGTTGATACAATTAAGGCCAAACAGACCTTTAACTCCAGGAGCTTCAAGCTCTAATGTCCAAACCAAAGACAATTATACTATGAAGACCCCTGAGTCTTTTGCCCAAGCTGTTAAGCCTGAAATACTTACTCCCACTCCTACTCAAACTTCTATACCAAAAGAAGAAAAATTTGATTTTGTAACAAACCAAATGTTACCTCTACTTGCTTTAGATAGAGAATTTGAAAACTTTGAAGTTAGTACTCGTATCAAGCCTTGCTACACAGATGGCAACTTTGTTGATACAGACTGTTCCTACAAAACCAGAAAATTTTATGAAGCTATTCTGGTAGATACCGAATCCATCGAGATTGAACATACCAGGGATGATCAAAACCCTGACTTTATCAGATACTCCAGATTCACAATCAAGAGAATCTTGTCTCCGTTCGAATGGTATACGGATCATTTACACACTCCAGTGTCATTAACAATGCCTCATAGGCCACCAACTTACAATTGGCATGATTACAAATCAGCTTGGTTTAACTTCATGTATCTCCGACCAAGACATACTTGGTTCGTCAAATATTGCCCCCAGGTAATTAAATCAATTATTCCCAAATGGTTCTACGAATGGTGGAACATCTTTGGGGGAAATTTGCAGATATTGCCACAACAATTCCACGTCAAGTTCAGTGAGTTTCAGAATAATCCGGAGATATCTACTCTCCCAGAATATATTAAATTATGTAAGTTCTTTATTCAGAAAAGAATTTCTTATATTATTTCTTGGAATTTTACCAAGGTAGAAATAGATAAAATCCGTTTCTTAGCTAAAGAGGTTATGATCAAAGGATGGACTCCCAAGCCAGTTGGAAGACCCATCGTTACTACTCCAGTTGTCAAACCTGGTAAAACCAAGACTTCAAAAGAAGAACTTAAAGCTAAACTTAAAAAAGCTATGGATAATCTTGAAGATTATACAGAACAACAAATCATGCAACTCGGCAGTGATGCAGCATCTTCGGGCAGCAGTAATGGAGACATGTGCGACCTAAAAGGAATTGCACAGTCTTATGTGGACCCTGATTATGAATAGCAACTTGACTCTTCAGAAAAGTAGAGGCCAAAGGTCGGAATTACTTTTCAAAAAGAGACATTTTACTATTCCTAAAAAGGAATCTAATACTTTACTTTAAGTAAAAGCTAGCCCCACTCAACCGACAATAGACGGTCAAATAATGTAAAGAGCATCTTCTTACTCTATAAAAGAAGGGACTCTCTCATTAGTGAAGGCATCAGCCATTGTACCCAATACTGAAAACCTCTCTCTCTCTCTCCCTATGTTTTTAATGCTTCCGCCTGTAGCTCTTTCATGTTGATGTTCATATAAATAAAAATCTGTGAGTTTTTATTAATCTTTGTTGTTCTTCGTATAAATCTTGTCGTATTTTACTAATACAACTTCGGAGGATTACCGCCGATCCGAAGAGATAATGACAAAGGAAAAGTTACTGGTGTGGATTTTTCGGGACATTAGAGCAATAACGGATCGGCGGTAATCCTCCGAAGTTGTATTAGTAAAATACGACAAGATTTATACGAAGAACAACAAAGATTAATAAAAACTCACAGATTTTTATTTATATGAACATCAACATGAAAGAGCTACAGGCGGAAGCATTAAAAACATAGGGAGAGAGAGAGAGAGGTTTTCAGTATTGGGTACAATAGCTGATCTTTCACTAATGAGAGAGTCCCTTCTTTTATAGAGTAAGAAGATGCTCTTTACATTATTTGACCGTCTATTGTCGGTTGAGTGGGGCTAGCTTTTACTTAAAGTAAAGTATTAGATTCCTTTTTAGGAATAGTAAAATGTCTCCTTTTGAAAAGTAATTCCGACCTTTGGCCTCTACTTTTCTGAAGAGTCAAGTTGCTATTCATAATCCGGGTCCACATAAGACTGTGCAATTCCTTTTAGGTCGCACATGTCTCCATTACTGCTGCCCGAAGATGCTGCATCACTGACGAGTTGCATGATTTGTGTTTCTGTATAATCTTCAAGATTATCCATAGCTTTTTTAAGTTTAGCTTTAAGTTCTTCTTTTGAAGTCTTGGTTTTACCAGGTTTGACAACTGGAGTATTAACGATGGGTCTTCCAACTGGCTTGGGAGTCCATCCTTTGATCATAACCTCTTTAGCTAAGAAACGGATTTTGTCTATTTCTACCTTGGTAAAATTCCAAGAAATAATATAAGAAATTCTTTTCTGAATAAAGAACTTACATAATTTAATATACTCTGGGAGAGTAGATATCTCTGGATTATTCTGAAACTCACTGAACTTGACGTGGAATTGTTGTGGCAATATCTACAGATTTCCCCCAAAGATGTTCCACCATTCGTAGAACCATTTAGGAATAATTGATTTAATTACCTGGGGGCAATATTTGACGAACCAAGTATGTCTTGGTCGGAGATACATGAAGTTAAACCAAGCTGATTTGTAATCATGCCAAATGTAAGTTTGTGGCCTATGAGGCATTGTTAATGACACTGGAGTGTGTAAATGATCCGTATACCATTCGAACGGAGACAAGATTCTCTTGATTGTGAACCTGGAGTATCTGATGAAGTCAGGGTTTTGATCATCCCTGTTATGTTCAATCTCGATGGATTCGGTATCTACCAAAATAGCTTCATAAAACTTTCTGGTTTTGTAGGAACACTCTGTATCAACAAAGTTGCCATCCGTGTAGCAAGGCTTGATAAGAGTACCAACTTCAAAGTTTTCAAATTCTCTATCTAAAGCAAGTAAAGGTAACATTTGGGTTGTTACAAAATCAAATTTTTCTTCTTTTGGGATAGAAGTTTGAGTAGGAGTAAGAGTAGGTATTTCAGGCTTAACAGCTTGGGCAAAAGACTCAGGGGTCTTCATAGTATAATTGTCTTTAGTTTGGACATTAGAGCTTGAAGCTCCTGGAGTTAAAGGTCTGTTAGGCCTTAATTGTATCAACTTGGTAGGATTGGGGGGAGGAGCAGGCAATTTGGGATAGTCTGCCAACATAGTGAATCTATTGTCAAATACCGGTCTTTGTGGGGTTTTTGCCGGTGTCATTGGAGGTAAGACGAATGGTTTCGTCAGAGGTTTTCCTTCTTTCGAAGGAGTATTAGGCTTGAAAGGCCTCATTTTTTCCCTGTAAAAATTCTCTTGTTAGAAAATCAGGTAAAGAGTTATTTTCTCCTTTTATAAAATCTATTTGAAAATCAAAGCTAGATAATAGAGCTTGCCATCTAGCAAATATTTGTTTTGAAACAAGATTTTTTACATCCTTTTGTAAAATTTCTTTAGCTGATTTACAATCAACTCTTAATAAAAATTCTTAATTAATTAAGTCATCTTGAAATTTTGTGATACATAGCACTATAGACAAGATTTCCTTTTTAACAGTGGAATAATTCTTCTGGGCAGAATTCCAGATTCCAGAAGTGAACCTAACTAATTGTTCAGGGGATTCTAAGGATTTTCTTTGTTTAAGAATACCTCCATAACCAATATCTGACGCATCGGTTTCTACGATCATAAAGTCATTAGGATTAGGAATACCTAGACATGGAAGACTTTGAACTAATTTCTTAATGGCTATAACAGCCTGAGTTTGTTCAATTCCCCAAGGAATTGGAGTCTTCTTAAGCCTTTTATATAAAGGTTCACAGGTTTGTCTGACTTTTTGTATGAAATCAGCCACATAGTTTAAGCTTCCCAAAAATCTCTGCAATTGGGTTTTGTCAATAATTTCATCAGGGAATTTGGATGAGAACTCGATGGCTCTACAAATAGGTTTATAACTTCCTTGATAAAGATCATGACCTAAGAATCTAATCTTAGTTTGAAAAAGCTTAATCTTCTTGGCACTGACTACTAGACCATTTATCTTAACAATCTTAAAGAAAGTATTAAGATGCTTGAAATGAGAATCAATATCATCAGAGAAGATAAGCACATCATCAATATAAACAATGGACATGTAGCTATAATTATTGAAAATGTTATTCATAATATTTTGAAATTCAGATGGGGCATTTTTTAACCCAAAAGGCATGACATTCCATTCATATTGTCCAAACGTGACATTGAAAGCAGTTTTATATTTATCTTTATCAGCAATTTGTATTTGCCAAAAACCAGATTTCATATCAAACTTACTATAGACATTAGCCTTATAAGTTCTTTTTAACAAATCTCTTTTATTAGGTATAGGATACCTAATCCATTTCAAACCAGCATTTAAAGGTTTATAATTAATAACGAGTCTAGGTGCTCCTCTTTCTTTTTCAGCACTATTGTTAACATAGAAAGCAGAGCAACTCCAAGGAGATTTAGAAACATTAATAATTTTATTTTTTAATAAATTATCAATTTCTATTTTACAATAATCAAGTAATTCATGATTCATTTGAATAGGTCTAGCCTTAGTAGTAATAGCCTGTTCATTAAATCCATCAATGTAAGGCAAATCCACAATATGCTTTTTTCTTTCCCAGAATGCATTTGGAAAATCAGAGCAAATTTCATTTTCGAATTTTTTATGAAGATTGATATTTTAACTTCTATCTCCGGGGTTTTTAAAATTTGCTCAATTTTTTTAATTTTTATTTCTTCTTTGAGAAAATTAACATGTTGAGATAAAGAGTTTATTCTAAAAACGGTCTTATCTCTGATAAAATTACTTTCATCTTGAGAAAGAGTTTTAACAAATGGAAAATGTAACTCTTTTCCCAGAATGGAAGTAGTAATACCATTAAGATTAGTAATGAAAGGTTTTATCTGAGAGATAAAAGGAATTCCAAGAATTATGTCTTCATTAATATCTTCAGTGATAATAAAATCATTGGTCAAACAAATATTGTTATTACAAATATGAGCTTTAGAAAGCTTATAATTAATTTTTAGCAATTCGCCAGTAGCAGAATATAATTTGGAAGTACTTTTCTCTAAGTACTTTGTAGGAACAATACCCTTAACAATGCAATTTCTATCTGCACCACTGTCGAGCAAAGCAATTTTATTAATAACAAAATTCTTACTAACAACAATTTTGATAGGAATATGATGACTCTGAGGTCTAGCAGAAGTAATAACATCGATACCTGGACAAGAGGTAGTCGCGATATCAGGAGTAGGTGTGGCAGAAAGATCAATATTAAAAGGAGGATAATCTAGGTTATCCTTTTCAGGGATATCATCTATTTCTTCATCGAGATTTTGTTTATCAATCTCTTTGTGGATTTTATCAGTAATGACATCAGTTTCGACTTTCCCAAGTCTAGATTTAATGTCTTTGATTTCTTCTTTGCGAGTCTTAACTTCTCTATGAAGATCAGAAATAGTAGGTTCAGCATTTCTTTCGAACCTATTTATGATTTGTTTCATGCTGAAAGGTTCAACCATAGTACGAGCTTTAGGTTTTTCCTTTTGGTTGAGAATGAGATTCTTGAGTTCTACAAGATATTTTTTTCTAGCTTCTTCATTATCAATATGTTCGATAATGTCGAAGAGAGCTTCTTTAGAGTCGTTACTAAGGACTCTGATTTGAGGAATAGTTTCACAAACACAGAAAGCCTCAGTACAATTGCAATCTTTTCCTGATTGACTAGAATCTGAATCATAATCGACGTTGATATCTTCTTCGTCGCTATATTCAGCAAAGTTATTTGAAGAATCGGATAAAGGTTCTTCAAGAATAGAAAAAAAATTTTCTTTTGTTGCCTCGTCTATTTCAAGACTGTTGATCTTCTTCTGTTTTCCAGATCTGCATTCACTAGCTCTATGGCCAGATTTTCCACAAGTCCAACATACATCCTCTTTGGATTTCTTAAATCCTTTTCTTCCTTTTCTTCTTTTTGAAGATTTCTTATATTCCTTATCAGAAGTTCTTCTAGATTTGCTGCGATGAGTTTTCTTGCTATCTTTGCTTTCCTTTCTAATTTTTCTAGAAGGAGGGGTTAAAGTAACAAATTCGAAGTCTTGGCAGAAACTTCCCAATTCTCTTCTAGACGAAGATTTTTCTTTTTTAAGTTGATGCTTCAACTTAATGTCTGTGCAAAGTTCTAATCCTACAGTGTTTATTACACTAATAAGATCACCATATGTCATTTGATCATAAGGAATTTTTCCATCATTCCTATCTTGGATTTTGGTTCTTACCTTATCGGCAAAGAGAGGAGGGAGACCACTAACAAATCTTTCTTTCCAAAAGTCTAAGTTACAGTCTGGTCTAATCATAACCTTTTGCATAAAATTATACTTATACCAGGTGAAATCATCTAAAGAAGGACAACTAATATTGTTAAGGATTTGGAGACTCCTATCCTGAAACAATTTTGGTTCTCCTATAAAATGTTTAGCAATGTGGTATAGAAGGGTAGCACATGCATCTTCTTTAACCACTTCAGTTGGAACTTCAGTAGTTCCTTCCATCTTAACTACTATCTCAGTAGCATGAGCTTCATAGATAATTTTCTTAGTTTCTTCTGAAACATAATTATCCCACCAATGTTTAATCATACCAGTAAATCCTGCAACAATCATAGAAGCAGCTTCTTTATCAGATGAATTTCTTATTTTATAAGCTGTGATTGCTATTCCCATCTCGTGGAGCTTGTTGTATATTTGATGTTCTGCAAGACCATCTATGTTCCATTCAGTAATACTACTTCCTTCATGAGAAGAAGTGGAGAGAAAAGCATTTTCCTCATACTGGAGATCAGGGAAGGAATGTCTTTTATGATAGTTTTTTCGGTTATGAAATCTATCATTGGAGAGTTTTTGGACAAGATCATCTTTTTCTTTTATGGTAGCAACTTTTTTACCACCAATAACGGATTGACGAAATTCTTCTGTAGTAGGGATGGAAGAGGTTTTCTTATTTTTTCCCGATATAGAGAAATTGGCAAGTTTTTCATTGATTTTATCTAAAATATTGTCAGATATATCAAAGGTATTTTTGAGCTTAGGATAATTTTCTCTGGAAAATTCATTGATTTTGAATATAGGATTTGGGTCTATTTTCTGACTCACGTTTGTAGAAGATAGAGGGACAGGCCTTCCTGAAAAAGAGGCTCTTTCTTTGGAATCTTCAATTTGTCTAGAAACGACATGAAGAATTTGATTTGTATATTTATTCTGTTCTATAATCTTGTTGATTTCAAGATTGGTGGCAAGGACAGAAGGTTTTTCTTCAGAGAGGATTTTGAAAGGAGAAGCTTTTATAATAGTTCCGGGAAACAGGGATATTTATTCCTTCAAGAGGAGGAGTAATGCTTTCAACAACCTTGTTTGAAGTAGTATACCATTTATTGATAATGACTTTAAGAGAGTCTTTCTGATTATCAATTTTGCCGGTCATTTCAAACCATTTGAAGAAATCTATTTCACATTGGATTCTTTTCATATCCAACATCCAAGAGTTTGCAAAATTCTCTCTTTCTTTGAGAGTATAAGTAGCCTTATACCAATCTCTGTTGATTTGGTTATGAGGATGAGTCCAAGATTCTTGCAGAGTCTGAGGATTAGGAATAAAATCCTTTTCAGATTTGATCATCTTTAAATGATCAGGTATAGAATCTTTTTGATTTGGAGGTGGTTCCATTTCACTGCCTGTAGGACTACCAGGGATTTCTTGATAAAAAACTTTAGGGACATTTCCCGAAAAATCCACACCAGTAACTTTTCCTTTGTCATTATCTCTTCGGATAAGTTTTTCATCTTCATCATCCTCCGGGGTTTTTGAAGAAGAGGGTGGGTGAGGAGCAGTCCTCGAAGGAGCAGATGGCGAATAAGGAGCCATCCTAGCTGGGACAGACGAACAAGACGCTCTTCTAGAAGCAGTTCTGGATAAAGAATTCTCAAGGAATTTTAGATCTATAGAACCATCAGGGTATTGAATTACCCTTTCAATACGAGATCTCTCTGAATGAGAGGAAAAGGGTTGAGTGATTGCATCAAAATGCCATTCATCGTTAGACAGAATGTCATTCCAATTGATCAATCTAGGGACGAATATTGAACTATGCTCATGATTGGCCTCCATAAGCATGGTTACACCCTTTTGGCTCTCAATTCGAAGTTGTATTAGTAAAATACGACAAGATTTATACGAAGAACAACAAAGATTAATAAAAACTCACAGATTTTTATTTATATGAACATCAACATGAAAGAGCTACAGGCGGAAGCATTAAAAACATAGGGAGAGAGAGAGAGAGGTTTTCAGTATTGGGTACAATAGCTGATGCCTTCACTAATGAGAGAGTCCCTTCTTTTATAGAGTAAGAAGATGCTCTTTACATTATTTGACCGTCTATTGTCGGTTGAGTGGGGCTAGCTTTTACTTAAAGTAAAGTATTAGATTCCTTTTTAGGAATAGTAAAATGTCTCCTTTTGAAAAGTAATTCCGACCTTTGGCCTCTACTTTTCTGAAGAGTCACGTTGCTATTCATAATCAGGGTCCACATAAGACTGTGCAATTCCTTTTAGGTCGCACATGTCTCCATTACTGCTGCCCGAAGATGCTGCATCACTGACGAGTTGCATGATTTGTTGTTCTGTATAATCTTCAAGATTATCCATAGCTTTTTTAAGTTTAGCTTTAAGTTCTTCTTTTGAAGTCTTGGTTTTACCAGGTTTGACAACTGGAGTATTAACGATGGGTCTTCCAACTGGCTTGGGAGTCCATCCTTTGATCATAACCTCTTTAGCTAAGAAACGGATTTTATCTATTTCTACCTTGGTAAAATTCCAAGAAATAATATAAGAAATTCTTTTCTGAATAAAGAACTTACATAATTTAATATATTCTGGGAGAGTAGATATCTCCGGATTATTCTGAAACTCACTGAACTTGACGTGGAATTGTTGTGGCAATATCTACAAATTTCCCCCAAAGATGTTCCACCATTCGTAGAACCATTTGGGAATAATTGATTTAATTACCTGGGGGCAATATTTGACGAACCAAGTATGTCTTGGTCGGAGATACATGAAGTTAAACCAAGCTGATTTGTAATCATGCCACTTGTAAGTTTGTGGCCTATGAGGCATTGTTAATGACACTGGAGTGTGTAAATGATCCGTATACCATTCGAACGGAGACAAGATTCTCTTGATTGTGAATCTGGAGTATCTGATAAAGTCAGGGTTTTGATCATCCCTGTTATGTTCAATCTCGATGGATTCGGTATCTACCAGAATAGCTTCATAAAATTTTCTGGTTTTGTAGGAACAGTCTGTATCAACAAAGTTGCCATCTGTGTAGCAAGGCTTGATAAGAGTACTAACTTCAAAGTTTTCAAATTCTCTATCTAAAGCAAGTAGAGGTAACATTTGGTTTGTTACAAAATCAAATTTTTCTTCTTTTGGAATAGCAGTTTGAGTAGGAGTGGGAGTAAGTATTTCAGGCTTAACAGCTTGGGCAAAAGACTCAGGGGTCTTCATAGTATAATTGTCTTTGGTTTGGACATTAGAGCTTGAAGCTCCTGGAGTTAGAGGTCTGTTTGGCCTTAATTGTATCAACTTGGTAGGCTTGGGAGGAGGAAGAGCAGGCAATTTGGGATAGTCTGCCAACATAGTGAATCTATTGTCAAATACCGGTCTTTGTGGGGTTTTGCCGGTGTCATTGGAGGTAAGACGAATGGTTTCGTCAGAGGTTTTCCTTCTTTCGAAGGAGTATTAGGCTTGAAAGGCCTCATTTTTTCCCTGTAAAAATTCTCTTGTTAGAAAATCAGGTAAAGCGTTATTTTCTCCTTTTATAAAATCTATTTGAAAATCAAAGCTAGATAATAGAGCTTGCCATCTAGCAAATATTTGTTTTGAAACAAGATTTTTTACATCCTTTTTTAAAATTTCTTTAGCTGATTTACAATCAACTCTTAATAAAAATTCTTTATTAATTAAGTCATCTTGAAATTTTGTGATACATAGCACTATAGACAAGATTTCCTTTTTAACAGTGTAATAATTCTTCTGGGCAGAATTCCAGATTCCAGAAGTGAACCTAACTAATTGTTCAGGGGATTCTAAGGATTTTCTTTGTTTAAGAATACCTCCATAACCAATATCTGACGCATCGGGTTCTACGATCATAAAGTCATTAGGATTAGGAATACCTAGACATGGAAGACTTTGAACTAATTTCTTAATGGCTATAACAGCCTGAGTTTGTTCAATTCCCCAAGGAATTGGAGTCTTCTGAAGCCTTTTATATAAAGGTTCACAGGTTTGTCTGACTTTTGGTATGAAATCAGCCACATAGTTTAAGCTTCCCAAAAATCTCTGCAATTGGGTTTTGTCAATAATAGCAATCACAGCTTATAAAATAAGAAATTCATCTGATAAGGAAGCTGCTTCTATGATTGTTGCAGGATTTACTGGTATGATTAAACATTGGTGGGATAATTATGTTTCAGAAGAAACTAAGAAAATTATCTATGAAGCTCATGCTACTGAGATAGTAGTTAAGATGGAAGGAACTACTGAAGTTCCAACTGAAGTGGTTAAAGAAGATGCATGTGCTACCCTTCTATACCACATTGCTAAACATTTTATAGGAGAACCAAAATTGTTTCAGGATAGGAGTCTCCAAATCCTTAACAATATTAGTTGTCCTTCTTTAGATGATTTCACCTGGTATAAGTATAATTTTATGCAAAAGGTTATGATTAGACCAGACTGTAACTTAGACTTTTGGAAAGAAAGATTTGTTAGCGGTCTCCCTCCTCTCTTTGCCGATAAGGTAAGAACCAAAATCCAAGATAGGAATGATGGAAAATTCCTTATGATCAAATGACATATGGTGATCTTATTAGTGTAATAAACACTGTAGGATTAGAACTTTGCACAGACATTAAGTTGAAGCATCAACTTAAAAAGGAAAAATCTTCGTCTAGAAGAGAATTGGGAAGTTTCTGCCAAGACTTCGGATTTGTTACTTTAACCCCTCCTTCTAGAAAAATTAGAAAGGAAAGCAAAGATAGCAAGAAAACTCATCGCAGCAAATCTAGAAGAGCTTCTGATAAGGAATATAAGAAATCTTCAAAAAGAAGAAAAGGAAGAAAAGGATTTAAGAAATCCAAAGAGGATGTATGTTGGACTTGTGGAAAATCTGGTCATAGAGCTAGTGAATGCAGGTCTGGTAAACAGAAGAAGATCAACAGTCTTGAAATAGACGAGGCAACCAAAGAAAAACTTTTTTCTATTCTTGAAGAACCCTTATCCGATTCTTCAAATGATTCTGCTGAATATAGCGACGAAGAAAATATCAACGTCGACTATGATTCAGATTCTAGCCAATCGGGAAAAAACTGTAACTGCACAGAGGCTTTCTGTGTTTGTGATGATATTCCTCAAGTCAGAGTCCTTAGCAATGACTCTAAAGAAGCTCTCTTCGACATTATCGAACATATTGATAATGAAGAAGCTAGGAAAAAATATCTTGTAGAACTCAAGAATCTCATTCTCAACCAAAGGGAAAAACCTAAAGCTCGTACTATGGTTGAACCTTTCAGCATGAAACAAATCATAAATAGGTTCGAAAGAAATGCTGAACCTACTATTTCTGATCTTCATAGAGAAGTTAAGACTCTCAAAGAAGAAATCAAAGACATCAAATCTAGACTTGGGAAAGTCGAAACTGATGTCATTACTGATAAAATCCTCAAAGAGATTGATAAACAAAATCTCGATGAAGAAATAGATGATATCCCTGAAAAGGATAACCTAGATTATCCTCCTTTTAATATTGATCTTTCTGCCACACCTACTCCTGATATCGCGACTACCTCTTGTCCAGGTATCGATGTTATTACTTCTGTTAGACCTCAGAGTCATCATATTCCTATCAAAATTGTTGTTAGTAAGAATTTTGTTATTAATAAAATTGCTTTGCTCGACAGTGGTGCAGATAGAAATTGCATTGTTAAGGGTATTGTTCCTACAAAGTACTTAGAGAAAAGTACTTCCAAATTTTATTCTGCTACTGGCGAATTGCTAAAAATTAATTATAAGCTTTCTAAAGCTCATATTTGCAATAACAATATTTGTTTGACCAATGATTTTATTATCACTGAAGATATTAATGAAGACATAATTCTTGGAATTCCTTTTATCTCTCAGATAAAACCTTTCATTACTAATCTTAATGGTATTACTACTTCCATTCTGGAAAAAGAGTTACATTTTCCATTTGTTAAAACTCTTTCTCAAGATGAAAGTAATTTTATCAGAGATAAGACCGTTTTTAGAATAAACTCTTTATCTCAACATGTTAATTTTCTCAAAGAAGAAATAAAAATTAAAAAAATTGAGCAAATTTTAAAAACCCCGGAGATGGAAGTTAAAATATCCAATCTTCATAAAAAGCTATTTATCATTTAGGTAAATTTAATTTATTTGTTAAATTCATTCAGAGAGATCTCGTATTGAAAGGGTAATTCAATACCCTGATGGTTCTATAGATCTAAAATTCCTTGAGAATTCTTTATCCAGAACTGCTTCTAGAAGAGCGTCTTGTTCGTCTGTCCCAGCTAGGATGGCTCCTTATTCGCCATCTGCTCCTTCGAGGACTGCTCCTCACCCACCCTCTTCTTCAAAAACCCCGGAGGATGATGAAGATGAAAAACTTATCCGAAGAGATAATGACAAAGGAAAAGTTACTGGTGTGGATTTTTTGGGAAATGTCCCTAAAGTTTTTTATCAAGAAATCCCTGGTAGTCCTACAGCCAGTGAAATGGAACCACCTCCAAATCAAAAAGATTCTATACCTGATCATTTAAAGATGACCAAATCTGAAAAGGATTTTATTCCTAATCCTCAGACTCTGCAAGAATCTTGGACTCATCCTCATAACCAAATCAACAGAGATTGGTATAAGGCTACTTATACTCTCAAAGAAAGAGAGAATTTTGCAACCTCTTGGATGTTGGATATGAAAAGAATCCAATGTGAAATAGATTTCTTCAAATGGTTTGAAATGACCGGCAAAAATGATAATCAGAAAGACTCTCTTAAAGTCATTATCAATAAATGGTATACTACTTCAAACAAGGTTGTTGAAAGCATTACTCCTCCTCTTGAAGGAATAAATATCCCTATTCCCGGAACTATTATAAAAGCTTCTCCTTTCAAAATCCTCTCTGAAGAAAAACCTTCTGTCCTTGCCACCAATCTTGAAATCAACAAGATTATAGAACAGAATAATTATACAAATCAAATTCTTCATGTCGTTTCTAGACAAATTGAAGATTCCAAAGAAAGAGCCTCTTTTTCAGGAAGGCCTGTCCCTCTATCTTCTACAAACGTGAGTCAGAAAATAGACCCAAATCCTATATTCAAAATCAATGAATTTTC
>JAGDQO010000181.1:0-17201 GCA_018342035.1 Solanum appendiculatum | reverse complement strand
CTCGATGGCTCTACAAATAGGTTTATAGCTTCCTTGGTAAAGATCATGACCTAAGAATCTAATCTTAGTTTGAAAAAGCTTAATCTTCTTGGCACTGACTACTAGACCATTTATCTTAACAATCTTAAAGAAAGTATTAAGATGCTTGAAATGAGAATCAATATCATCAGAGAAGATAAGCACATCATCAATATAAACAATGGACATGTAGCTATAATTATTGAAAATGTTATTCATAATATTTGGAAATTCAGATGGGGCATTTTTTAACCCAAAAGGCATGACATTCCATTCATATTGTCCAAACGGGACATTGAAAGCAGTTTTATATTTATCTTTATCAGCAATTTGTATTTGCCAAAACCAGATTTCATATCAAACTTACTATAGACATTAGCCTTATAAGTTCTTTTTAACAAATCTCTTTTATTAGGTATAGGATACCTAATCCATTTCAAAACAGCATTTAAAGGTTTATAATTAATAACGAGTCTAGGTGCTCCTCTTTCTTTTTCAGCACTATTGTTAACATAGAAAGCAGAGCAACTCCAAGGAGATTTAGAAACATTAATAATTTTATTTTTTAATAAATTATCAATTTCTATTTTACAATAATCAAGTAATTCATGATTCATTTGAATAGGTCTAGCCTTAGTAGTAATAGCCTGTTCATTAAATCCATCAATGTAAGGTAAATCCACAATATGCTTTTTTCTTTTCCAGAATGCATTTGGAAAATCAGAGCAAATTTCATTTTCGAATTTTTTATGAAGATTGGATATTTTAACTTCCATCTCCGGGGTTTTTAAAATGTGCTCAATTTTTTTAATTTTTATTTCTTCTTTGAGAAAATTAACATGTTGAGATAAAGAGTTTATTCTAAAAACGGTCTTATCTCTGATAAAATTACTTTCATCTTGAGAAAGAGTTTTAACAAATGGAAAATGTAACTCTTTTCCCAGAATGGAAGTAGTAATACAATTAAGATTAGTAATGAAAGGTTTTATCTGAGAGATAAAAGGAATTCCAAGAATTATGTCTTCATTAATATCTTCAGTGATAATAAAATCATTGGTCAAACAAATATTGTTATTGCAAATATGAGCTTTAGAAAGCTTATAATTAATTTTTAGCAATTCGCCAGTAGCAGAATATAATTTGGAAGTACTTTTCTCTAAGTACTTTGTAGGAACAATACCCTTAACAATGCAATTTCTATCTGCACCACTGTCGAGCAAAGCAATTTTATTAATAACAAAATTCTTACTAACAACAATTTTGATAGGAATATGATGACTCTGAGGTCTAACAGAAGTAATAACATCGATACCTGGACAAGAGGTAGTCGCGATATCAGGAGTAGGTGTGGCAGAAAGATCAATATTAAAAGGAGGATAATCTAGGTTATCCCTTTCAGGGATATCATCTATTTCTTCATCGAGATTTTGTTTATCAATCTCTTTGAGGATTTTATCAGTAATGACATCAGTTTCGACTTTCCCAAGTCTAGATTTAATGTCTTTGATTTCTTCTTTGAGAGTCTTAACTCCTCTATGAAGATCAGAAATAGTAGGTTCAGCATTTCTTTCGAACCTATTTATGATTTGTTTCATGCTGAAAGGTTCAACCATAGTACGAGCTTTAGGTTTTTCCTTTTGGTTGAGAATGAGATTCTTGAGTTCTACAAGATATTTTTTCCTAGCTTCTTCATTATCAATATGTTCGATAATGTCGAAGAGAGCTTCTTTAGAGTCGTTACTAAGGACTCTGATTTGAGGAATAGTTTCACAAACACAGAAAGCCTCAGTACAATTGCAATCTTTTCCTGATTGACTAGAATCTGAATCATAATCGACGTTGATATCTTCTTCGTCGCTATATTCAGCAAAGTTATTTGAAGAATCGGATAAAGGTTCTTCAAGAATAGAAAAAAGTTTTTCTTTTGTTGCCTCGTCTATTTCAAGACTGTTGATCTTCTTCTGTTTTCCAGCTCTGCATTCACTAGCTCTATGGCCAGATTTTCCACAAGTCCAACATACATCCTCTTTGGATTTCTTAAATCCTTTATGCTTTTTCCTTCTTTTGGAAGATTTTTTGTAATCCTTTTCAGAATTTCTTCTAGACTTACTACGATGAGTTTTCTTATTTTCCTTGTTCTCCTTCCTGATCTTTCTTGAAGGAGGTGTTAGGGAAACAAACCCGAAGTCTTGGCAGAAACTTCCCAATTCTCTTCTAGACGAAGATTTTTCCTTTTTAAGTTGATGCTTCAACTTAATGTCTGTGCAAAGTTCTAATCCTACAGTGTTTATTACACTAATAAGATCACCATATGTCATTTGATCATAAGGAATTTTTCCATCATTCCTATCTTGGATTTTGGTTCTTACCTTATCGGCAAAGAGAGGAGGGAGACCGCTAACAAATCTTTCTTTCCAAAAGTCTAAGTTACAGTCTGGTCTAATCATAACCTTTTGCATAAAATTATACTTATACCAGGTGAAATCGTCTAAGGAAGGACAACTAATATTGTTAAGGATTTGGAGACTCCTATCCTGAAACAATTTTGGTTCGCCTATAAAATGTTTGGCAATGTGGTATAGAAGGGTAGCACATGCATCTTCTTTAACCACTTCAGTTGGAACTTCAGTAGTTCCTTCCATCTTAACTACTATCTCAGTAGCATGAGCTTCATAGATAATTTTCTTAGTTTCTTCTGAAACATAATTATCCCCCCAATGTTTAATCATACCAGTAAATCCTGCAACAATCATAGAAGCAGCTTCCTTATCAGATGAATTTCTTATTTTATAAGCTGTGATTGCTATTCCCATCTCGTGGAGCTTGTTGTATATTTGATGTTCTGCAAGACCATCTATGTTCCATTCAGTAATACTACTTCCTTCATGAGAGAAGTGGAGAGAAAAGCATTTTCCTCATACTGGAGATCAGGGAAGGAAGGTCTTTTATGATAGTTTTTTCGGTTATGAAATCTATCATTGGAGAGTTTTTGGACAAGATCATCTTTTTCTTTTATGGTAGCAACTTTTTTACCACCAATAACGGATTGACGAAATTCTTCTGTAGTAGGGATGGAAGAGGTTTTCTTATTTTTTCCCGATATAGAGAAATTGGCAAGTTTTTCATTGATTTTATCTAAAATATTGTCAGATATATCAAAGGTATTTTTGAGCTTAGGATAATTTTCTCTGGAAAATTCATTGATTTTGAATATAGGATTTGGGTCTATTTTCTGACTCACGTTTGTAGAAGATAGAGGGACAGGCCTTCCTGAAAAAGAGGCTCTTTCTTTGGAATCTTCAATTTGTCTAGAAACGACATGAAGAATTTGATTTGTATATTTATTCTGTTCTATAATCTTGTTGATTTCAAGATTGGTGGCAAGGACAGAAGGTTTTTCTTCAGAGAGGATTTTGAAAGGAGAAGCTTTTATAATAGTTCCGGAAATAGGGATATTTATTCCTTCAAGAGGAGGAGTAATGCTTTCAACAACCTTGTTTGAAGTAGTATACCATTTATTGATAATGACTTTAAGAGAGTCTTTCTGATTATCAATTTTGCCGGTCATTTCAAACCATTTGAAGAAATCTATTTCACATTGGATTCTTTTCATATCCAACATCCAAGAGTTTGCAAAATTCTCTCTTTCTTTGAGAGTATAAGTAGCCTTATACCAATCTCTGTTGATTTGGTTATGAGGATGAGTCCAAGATTCTTGCAGAGTCTGAGGATTAGGAATAAAATCCTTTTCAGATTTGATCATCTTTAAATGATCAGGTATAGAATCTTTTTGATTTGGAGGTGGTTCCATTTCACTGGCTGTAGGACTACCAGGGATTTCTTGATAAAAAACTTTAGGGACATTTCCCGAAAAATCCACACCAGTAACTTTTCCTTTGTCATTATCTCTTCGGATAAGTTTTTCATCTTCATCATCCTCCGGGGTTTTTGAAGAAGAGGGTGGGTGAGGAGCAGTCCTCGAAGGAGCAGATGGCGAATAAGGAGCCATCCTAGCTGGGACAGACGAACAAGACGCTCTTCTAGAAGCAGTTCTGGATAAAGAATTCTCAAGGAATTTTAGATCTATAGAACCATCAGGGTATTGAATTACCCTTTCAATACGAGATCTCTCTGAATGAGAGGAAAAGGGTTGAGTGATTGCATCAAAATGCCATTCATCGTTAGACAGAATGTCATTCCAATTGATCAATCTAGGGACGAATATTGAACTATGCTCATGATTGGCCTCCATAAGCATGGTTACACCCTTTTGGCTCTCAATTCGAAGTTGTATTAGTAAAATACGACAAGATTTATACGAAGAACAACAAAGATTAATAAAAACTCACAGATTTTTATTTATATGAACATCAACATGAAAGAGCTACAGGCGGAAGCATTAAAAACATAGGGAGAGAGAGAGAGAGGTTTTCAGTATTGGGTACAATAGCTGATGCCTTCACTAATGAGAGAGTCCCTTCTTTTATAGAGTAAGAAGATGCTCTTTACATTATTTGACCGTCTATTGTCGGTTGAGTGGGGCTAGCTTTTACTTAAAGTAAAGTATTAGATTCCTTTTTAGGAATAGTAAAATGTCTCCTTTTGAAAAGTAATTCCGACCTTTGGCCTCTACTTTTCTGAAGAGTCAAGTTGCTATTCATAATCAGGGTCCACATAAGACTGTGCAATTCCTTTTAGGTCGCACATGTCTCCATTACTGCTGCCCGAAGATGCTGCATCACTGACGAGTTGCATGATTTGTTGTTCTGTATAATCTTCAAGATTATCCATAGCTTTTTTAAGTTTAGCTTTAAGTTCTTCTTTTGAAGTCTTGGTTTTACCAGGTTTGACAACTGGAGTATTAACGATGGGTCTTCCAACTGGCTTGGGAGTCCATCCTTTGATCATAACCTCTTTAGCTAAGAAACGGATTTTATCTATTTCTACCTTGGTAAAATTCCAAGAAATAATATAAGAAATTCTTTTCTGAATAAAGAACTTACATAATTTAATATATTCTGGGAGAGTAGATATCTCCGGATTATTCTGAAACTCACTGAACTTGACGTGGAATTGTTGTGGCAATATCTGCAAATTTCCCCCAAAGATGTTCCACCATTCGTAGAACCATTTGGGAATAATTGATTTAATTACCTGGGGGCAATATTTGACGAACCAAGTATGTCTTGGTCGGAGATACATGAAGTTAAACCAAGCTGATTTGTAATCATGCCAATTGTAAGTTTGTGGCCTATGAGGCATTGTTAATGACACTGGAGTGTGTAAATGATCCGTATACCATTCGAACGGAGACAAGATTCTCTTGATTGTGAATCTGGAGTATCTGATAAAGTCAGGGTTTTGATCATCCCTGTTATGTTCAATCTCGATGGATTCGGTATCTACCAGAATAGCTTCATAAAATTTTCTGGTTTTGTAGGAACAGTCTGTATCAACAAAGTTGCCATCTGTGTAGCAAGGCTTGATAAGAGTACTAACTTCAAAGTTTTCAAATTCTCTATCTAAAGCAAGTAGAGGTAACATTTGGTTTGTTACAAAATCAAATTTTTCTTCTTTTGGAATAGAAGTTTGAGTAGGAGTGGGAGTAAGTATTTCAGGCTTAACAGCTTGGGCAAAAGACTCAGGGGTCTTCATAGTATAATTGTCTTTGGGTTGGACATTAGAGCTTGAAGCTCCTGGAGTTAGAGGTCTGTTTGGCCTTAATTGTATCAACTTGGTAGGATTGGGAGGAGGAAGAGCAGGCAATTTGGGATAGTCTGCCAACATAGTGAATCTATTGTCAAATACCGGTCTTTGTGGGGTTTTTGCCGGTGTCATTGGAGGTAAGACGAATGGTTTCGTCAGAGGTTTTCCTTCTTTCGAAGGAGTATTAGGCTTGAAAGGCCTCATTTTTTCCCTGTAAAAATTCTCTTGTTAGAAAATCAGGTAAAGAGTTATTTTCTCCTTTTATAAAATCTATTTGAAAATCAAAGCTAGATAATAGAGCTTGCCATCTAGCAAATATTTGTTTTGAAACAAGATTTTTTACATCCTTTTTAAAATTTCTTTAGCTGATTTACAATCAACTCTTAATAAAAATTCTTTATTAATTAAGTCATCTTGAAATTTTGTGATACATAGCACTATAGACAAGATTTCCTTTTTAACAGTGGAATAATTCTTCTGGGCAGAATTCCAGATTCCAGAAGTGAACCTAACTAATTGTTCAGGGGATTCTAAGGATTTTCTTTGTTTAAGAATACCTCCATAACCAATATCTGACGCATCGGTTTCTACGATCATAAAGTCATTAGGATTAGGAATACCTAGACATGGAAGACTTTGAACTAATTTCTTAATGGCTATAACAGCCTGAGTTTGTTCAATTCCCCAAGGAATTGGAGTCTTCTTAAGCCTTTTATATAAAGGTTCACAGGTTTGTCTGACTTTTGGTATGAAATCAGCCACATAGTTTAAGCTTCCCAAAAATCTCTGCAATTGGGTTTTGTCAATAATAGCAATCACAGCTTATAAAATAAGAAATTCATCTGATAAGGAAGCTGCTTCTATGATTGTTGCAGGATTTACTGGTATGATTAAACATTGGTGGGATAATTATGTTTCAGAA
This sequence comes from Solanum appendiculatum, assembly GCA_018342035.1. Classification (NCBI taxonomy): domain Eukaryota; kingdom Viridiplantae; phylum Streptophyta; class Magnoliopsida; order Solanales; family Solanaceae; genus Solanum; species Solanum appendiculatum. Next base: position 10,555 of record JAGDQO010000181.1, on the reverse strand, counting down.
GAAACTAAGAAAATTATCTATGAAGCTCATGCTACTGAGATAGTAGTTAAGATGGAAGGAACTACTGAAGTTCCAACTGAAGTGGTTAAAGAAGATGCATGTGCTACCCTTCTATACCACATTGCTAAACATTTTATAGGAGAACCAAAATTGTTTCAGGATAGGAGTCTCCAAATCCTTAACAATATTAGTTGTCCTTCTTTAGATGATTTCACCTGGTATAAGTATAATTTTATGCAAAAGGTTATGATTAGACCAGACTGTAACTTAGACTTTTGGAAAGAAAGATTTGTTAGCGGTCTCCCTCCTCTCTTTGCCGATAAGGTAAGAACCAAAATCCAAGATAGGAATGATGGAAAAATTCCTTATGATCAAATGACATATGGTGATCTTATTAGTGTAATAAACACTGTAGGATTAGAACTTTGCACAGACATTAAGTTGAAGCATCAACTTAAAAAGGAAAAATCTTCGTCTAGAAGAGAATTGGGAAGTTTCTGCCAAGACTTCGGATTTGTTACTTTAACCCCTCCTTCTAGAAAAATTAGAAAGGAAAGCAAAGATAGCAAGAAAACTCATCGCAGCAAATCTAGAAGAACTTCTGATAAGGAATATAAGAAATCTTCAAAAAGAAGAAAAGGACGAAAAGGATTTAAGAAATCCAAAGAGGATGTATGTTGGACTTGTGGAAAATCTGGCCATAGAGCTAGTGAATGCAGATCTGGAAAACAGAAGAAGATCAACAGTCTTGAAATAGACGAGGCAACAAAAGAAAAACTTTTTTCTATTCTTGAAGAACCTTTATCCGATTCTTCAAATAACTTTGCTGAATATAGCGACGAAGAAGATATCAACGTCGATTATGATTCAGATTCTAGTCAATCAGGAAAAGATTGCAATTGTACTGAGGCTTTCTGTGTTTGTGAAACTATTCCTCAAATCAGAGTCCTTAGTAACGACTCTAAAGAAGCTCTCTTCGACATTATCGAACATATTGATAATGAAGAAGCTAGGAAAAAATATCTTGTAGAACTCAAGAATCTCATTCTCAACCAAAAGGAAAAACCTAAAGCTCGTACTATGGTTGAACCTTTCAGCATGAAACAAATCATAAATAGGTTCGAAAGAAATGCTGAACCTACTATTTCTGATCTTCATAGAGAAGTTAAGACTCTCAAAGAAGAAATCAAAGACATTAAATCTAGACTTGGGAAAGTCGAAACTGATGTCATTACTGATAAAATCCTCAAAGAGATTGATAAACAAAATCTCGATGAAGAAATAGATGATATCCCTGAAAAGGATAACCTAGATTATCCTCCTTTTAATATTGATCTTTCTGCCACACCTACTCCTGATATCGCGACTACCTCTTGTCCAGGTATCGATGTTATTACTTCTGTTAGACCTCAGAGTCATCATATTCCTATCAAAATTGTTGTTAGTAAGAATTTTGTTATTAATAAAATTGCTTTGCTCGACAGTGGTGCAGATAGAAATTGCATTGTTAAGGGTATTGTTCCTACAAAGTACTTAGAGAAAAGTACTTCCAAATTATATTCTGCTACTGGCGAATTGCTAAAAATTAATTATAAGCTTTCTAAAGCTCATATTTGCAATAACAATATTTGTTTGACCAATGATTTTATTATCACTGAAGATATTAATGAAGACATAATTCTTGGAATTCCTTTTATCTCTCAGATAAAACCTTTCATTACTAATCTTAATGGTATTACTACTTCCATTCTGGGAAAAGAGTTACATTTTCCATTTGTTAAAACTCTTTCTCAAGATGAAAGTAATTTTATCAGAGATAAGACCGTTTTTAGAATAAACTCTTTATCTCAACATGTTAATTTTCTCAAAGAAGAAATAAAAATTAAAAAAATTGAGCAAATTTTAAAAACCCCGGAGATGGAAGTTAAAATATCCAATCTTCATAAAAAGCTATTTATCATTTAGGTAAATTTAATTTATTTGTTAAATTCATTCAGAGAGATCTCGTATTGAAAGGGTAATTCAATACCCTGATGGTTCTATAGATCTAAAATTCCTTGAGAATTCTTTATCCAGAACTGCTTCTAGAAGAGCGTCTTGTTCGTCTGTCCCAGCTAGGATGGCTCCTTATTCGCCATCTGCTCCTTCGAGGACTGCTCCTCACCCACCCTCTTCTTCAAAAACCCCGGAGGATGATGAAGATGAAAAACTTATCCGAAGAGATAATGACAAAGGAAAAGTTACTGGTGTGGATTTTTCGGGAAATGTCCCTAAAGTTTTTTATCAAGAAATCCCTGGTAGTCCTACAGCCAGTGAAATGGAACCACCTCCAAATCAAAAAGATTCTATACCTGATCATTTAAAGATGATCAAATCTGAGAAGGATTTTATTCCTAATCCTCAGACTCTGCAAGAATCTTGGACTCATCCTCATAACCAAATCAACAGAGATTGGTATAAGGCTACTTATACTCTCAAAGAAAGAGAGAATTTTGCAAACTCTTGGATGTTGGATATGAAAAGAATCCAATGTGAAATAGATTTCTTCAAATGGTTTGAAATGACCGGCAAAATTGATAATCAGAAAGACTCTCTTAAAGTCATTATCAATAAATGGTATACTACTTCAAACAAGGTTGTTGAAAGCATTACTCCTCCTCTTGAAGGAATAAATATCCCTATTTCCGGAACTATTATAAAAGCTTCTCCTTTCAAAATCCTCTCTGAAGAAAAACCTTCTGTCCTTGCCACCAATCTTGAAATCAACAAGATTATAGAACAGAATAATTATACAAATCAAATTCTTCATGTCGTTTCTAGACAAATTGAAGATTCCAAAGAAAGAGCCTCTTTTTCAGGAAGGCCTGTCCCTCTATCTTCTACAAACGTGAGTCAGAAAATAGACCCAAATCCTATATTCAAAATCAATGAATTTTCCAGAGAAAATTATCCTAAGCTCAAAAATACCTTTGATATATCTGACAATATTTTAGATAAAATCAATGAAAAACTTGCCAATTTCTCTATATCGGGAAAAAATAAGAAAACCTCTTCCATCCCTACTACAGAAGAATTTCGTCAATCCGTTATTGGTGGTAAAAAAGTTGCTACCATAAAAGAAAAAGATGATCTTGTCCAAAAACTCTCCAATGATAGATTTCATAACCGAAAAAACTATCATAAAAGACCTTCCTTCCCTGATCTCCAGTATGAGGAAAATGCTTTTCTATCCACTTCTTCTCATGAAGGAAGTAGTATTACTGAATGGAACATAGATGGTCTTGCAGAACATCAAATATACAACAAGCTCCACGAGATGGGAATAGCAATCACAGCTTATAAAATAAGAAATTCATCTGATAAGGAAGCTGCTTCTATGATTGTTGCAGGATTTACTGGTATGATTAAACATTGGTGGGATAATTATGTTTCAGAAGAAACTAAGAAAATTATCTATGAAGCTCATGCTACTGAGATAGTAGTTAAGATGGAAGGAACTACTGAAGTTCCAACTGAAGTGGTTAAAGAAGATGCATGTGCTACCCTTCTATACCACATTGCTAAACATTTTATAGGAGAACCAAAATTGTTTCAGGATAGGAGTCTCCAAATCCTTAACAATATTAGTTGTCCTTCTTTAGATGATTTCACCTGGTATAAGTATAATTTTATGCAAAAGGTTATGATTAGACCAGACTGTAACTTAGACTTTTGGAAAGAAAGATTTGTTAGCGGTCTCCCTCCTCTCTTTGCCGATAAGGTAAGAACCAAAATCCAAGATAGGAATGATGGAAAAATTCCTTATGATCAAATGACATATGGTGATCTTATTAGTGTAATAAACACTGTAGGATTAGAACTTTGCACAGACATTAAGTTGAAGCATCAACTTAAAAAGGAAAAATCTTCGTCTAGAAGAGAATTGGGAAGTTTCTGCCAAGACTTCGGATTTGTTACTTTAACCCCTCCTTCTAGAAAAATTAGAAAGGAAAGCAAAGATAGCAAGAAAACTCATCGCAGCAAATCTAGAAGAACTTCTGATAAGGAATATAAGAAATCTTCAAAAAGAAGAAAAGGAAGAAAAGGATTTAAGAAATCCAAAGAGGATGTATGTTGGACTTGTGGAAAATCTGGCCATAGAGCTAGTGAATGCAGATCTGGAAAACAGAAGAAGATCAACAGTCTTGAAATAGACGAGGCAACAAAAGAAAAACTTTTTTCTATTCTTGAAGAACCTTTATCCGATTCTTCAAATAACTTTGCTGAATATAGCGACGAAGAAGATATCAACGTCGATTATGATTCAGATTCTAGTCAATCAGGAAAAGATTGCAATTGTACTGAGGCTTTCTGTGTTTGTGAAACTATTCCTCAAATCAGAGTCCTTAGTAACGACTCTAAAGAAGCTCTCTTCGACATTATCGAACATATTGATAATGAAGAAGCTAGGAAAAAATATCTTGTAGAACTCAAGAATCTCATTCTCAACCAAAAGGAAAAACCTAAAGCTCGTACTATGGTTGAACCTTTCAGCATGAAACAAATCATAAATAGGTTCGAAAGAAATGCTGAACCTACTATTTCTGATCTTCATAGAGAAGTTAAGACTCTCAAAGAAGAAATCAAAGACATTAAATCTAGACTTGGGAAAGTCGAAACTGATGTCATTACTGATAAAATCCTCAAAGAGATTGATAAACAAAATCTCGATGAAGAAATAGATGATATCCCTGAAAAGGATAACCTAGATTATCCTCCTTTTAATATTGATCTTTCTGCCACACCTACTCCTGATATCGCGACTACCTCTTGTCCAGGTATCGATGTTATTACTTCTGTTAGACCTCAGAGTCATCATATTCCTATCAAAATTGTTGTTAGTAAGAATTTTGTTATTAATAAAATTGCTTTGCTCGACAGTGGTGCAGATAGAAATTGCATTGTTAAGGGTATTGTTCCTACAAAGTACTTAGAGAAAAGTACTTCCAAATTATATTCTGCTACTGGCGAATTGCTAAAAATTAATTATAAGCTTTCTAAAGCTCATATTTGCAATAACAATATTTGTTTGACCAATGATTTTATTATCACTGAAGATATTAATGAAGACATAATTCTTGGAATTCCTTTTATCTCTCAGATAAAACCTTTCATTACTAATCTTAATGGTATTACTACTTCCATTCTGGGAAAAGAGTTACATTTTCCATTTGTTAAAACTCTTTCTCAAGATGAAAGTAATTTTATCAGAGATAAGACCGTTTTTAGAATAAACTCTTTATCTCAACATGTTAATTTTCTCAAAGAAGAAATAAAAATTAAAAAAATTGAGCAAATTTTAAAAACCCGGAGATGGAAGTTAAAATATCCAATCTTCATAAAAAATTCGAAAATGAAATTTGCTCTGATTTTCCAAATGCATTCTGGGAAAGAAAAAAGCATATCCAAATGCATTCTGGGAAAGAAAAAAGCATATTGTGGCCTTACATTGATGGATTTAATGAACAGGCTATTACTACTAAGGCTAGACCTATTCAAATGAATCATGAATTACTTGATTATTGTAAAATAGAAATTGATAATTTATTAAAAAATAAAATTATTAATGTTTCTAAATCTCCTTGGAGTTGCTCTGCTTTCTATGTTAACAATAGTGCTGAAAAAGAAAGAGGAGCACCTAGACTCGTTATTAATTATAAGCCTTTAAATGCTGTTTTGAAATGGATTAGGTATCCTATACCTAATAAAAGAGATTTGTTAAAAAGAACTTATAAGGCTAATGTCTATAGTAAGTTTGATATGAAATCTGGTTTTTGGCAAATACAAATTGCTGATAAAGATAAATATAAAACTGCTTTCAATGTCCCGTTTGGACAATATGAATGGAATGTCATGCCTTTTGGGTTAAAAAATGCCCCATCTGAATTTCAAAATATTATGAATAACATTTTCAATAATTATAGCTACATGTCCATTGTTTATATTGATGATGTGCTTATCTTCTCTGATGATATTGATTCTCATTTCAAGCATCTTAATACTTTCTTTAAGATTGTTAAGATAAATGGTCTAGTAGTCAGTGCCAAGAAGATTAAGCTTTTTCAAACTCAGATTAGATTCTTAGGTCATGATCTTTACCAAGGAAGCTATAAACCTATTTGTAGAGCCATCGAGTTCTCATCCAAATTCCCTGATGAAATTATTGACAAAACCCAATTGCAAAGATTTTTGGGAAGCTTAAACTATGTGGCTGATTTCATACCAAAAGTCAGACAAACCTGTGAACCTTTATATAAAAGGCTTAAGAAGACTCCAATTCCTTGGGGAATTGAACAAACTCAGGCTGTTATAGCCATTAAGAAATTAGTTCAAAGTCTTCCATGTCTAGGTATTCCTAATCCTAATGACTTTATGATCGTAGAAACCGATGCGTCAGATATTGGTTATGGAGGTATTCTTAAACAAAGAAAATCCTCAGAATCTCCTGAACAATTAGTTAGGTTCACTTCTGGTATCTGGAATTCTGCCCAGAAGAATTATTCCACTGTTAAAAAGGAAATCTTGTCTATAGTGCTATGTATCACAAAATTTCCAGATGACTTAATTAATAAAGAATTTTTATTAAGAGTTGATTGTAAATCAGCTAAAGAAATTTTACAAAAGGATGTAAAAAATCTTGTTTCAAAACAAATATTTGCTAGATGGCAAGCTCTATTATCTAGCTTTGATTTTCAAATAGATTTTATAAAAGGAGAAAATAACTCTTTACCTGATTTTCTAACAAGAGAATTTTACAGGGAAAGAATGAGGCCTTTCAAGCCTAATACTCCTTCGAAAGAAGGAAAACCTCTGACGAAACCATTCGTCTTACCTCCAATGACACCGGCAAAAACCCCACAAAGACCGGTATTTGACAATAGATTCACTATGTTGGCAGACTATCCCAACTTGCCTGCTCTTCCTCCTCCCAATCCTACCAAGTTGATACAATTAAGGCCAAACAGACCTCTAACTCCAGGAGCTTCAAGCTCTAATGTCCAAACCAAAGACAATTATACTATGAAGACCCCCGAGTCTTTTGCCCAAGCTGTTAAGCCTGAAATACTTACTCCCACTCCTACTCAAACTTCTATTCCAAAAGAAGAAAAATTTGATTTTGTAACAAACCAAATGTTACCTCTACTTGCTTTAGATAGAGAATTTGAAAACTTTGAAGTTAGTACTCTTATCAAGCCTTGCTACACAGATGGCAACTTTGTTGATACAGACTGTTCCTACAAAACCAGAAAATTTTATGAAGCTATTCTGGTAGATACCGAATCCATCGAGATTGAACATAACAGGGATGATCAAAACCCTGACTTTATCAGATACTCCAGATTCACAATCAAGAGCATCTTGTCTCCGTTCGAATGGTATACGGATCATTTACACACTCCAGTGTCCTTAACAATGCCTCATAGGCCACAAACTTACAATTGGCATGATTACAAATCAGCTTGGTTTAACTTCATGTATCTCCGACCAAGACATACTTGGTTCGTCAAATATTGCCCCCAGGTAATTAAATCAATTATTTCCAAATGGTTCTACGAATGGTGGAACATCTTTGGGGGAAATTTGCAGATATTGCCACAACAATTCCACGTCAAGTTCAGTGAGTTTCAGAATAATCCGGAGATATCTACTCTCCCAGAATATATTAAATTATGTAAGTTCTTTATTCAGAAAAGAATTTCTTATATTATTTCTTGGAATTTTACCAAGGTAGAAATAGATAAAATCCGTTTCTTAGCTAAAGAGGTTATGATCAAAGGATGGACTCCCAAGCCAGTTGGAAGACCCATCGTTAATACTCCAGTTGTCAAACCTGGTAAAACCAAGACTTCAAAAGAAGAACTTAAAGCTAAACTTAAAAAAGCTATGGATAATCTTGAAGATTATACATAACAACAAATCATGCAACTCGTCAGTGATGCAGCATCTTCGGGCAGCAGTAATGGAGACATGTGCGACCTAAAAGGAATTGCACAGTCTTATGTGGACCCTGATTATGAATAGCAACTTGCCTCTTCAGAAAAGTAGAGGCCAAAGGTCGGAATTACTTTTCAAAAGGAGACATTTTACTATTCCTAAAAAGGAATCTAATACTTTACTTTAAGTAAAAGCTAGCCCCACTCAACCGACAATAGACGGTCAAATAATGTAAAGAGCATCTTCTTACTCTATAAAAGAAGGGACTCTCTCATTAGTGAAGGCATCAGCTATTGTACCCAATACTGAAAACCTCTCTCTCTCTCTCCCTATGTTTTTAATGCTTCCGCCTGTAGCTCTTTCATGTTGATGTTCATATAAATAAAAATCTGTGAGTTTTTATTAATCTTTGTTGTTCTTCGTATAAATCTTGTCGTATTTTACTAATACAACTTCGGAGGATTACCGCCGATCCGTTATTGGTATCGATTTACCTTACATTGATGGATTTAATGGGCTAGATTTTACTTAAAGTAAAGTATTAGATTCCTTTTTAGGAATAGTAAAATGTATCTATTCCGTTTCTTAGCTAAAGAGGTTATGATCAAAGGATGGACTCCCAAGCCAGTTGGAAGACCCATCGTTAATACTCCAGTTGTCAAACCTGGTAAAACCAAGACTTCAAAAGAAGAACTTAAAGCTAAACTTAAAAAAGCTATGGATAATCTTGAAGATTATACAGAACAACAAATCATGCAACTCGTCAGTGATGCAGCATCTTCGGGCAGCAGTAATGGAGACATGTGCGACCTAAAAGGAATTGCACAGTCTTATGTGGACCCTGATTATGAATAGCAACTTGACTCTTCAGAAAAGTAGAGGCCAAAGGTCGGAATTACTTTTCAAAAGGAGACATTTTACTATTCCTAAAAAGGAATCTAATACTTTACTTTAAGTAAAAGCTAGCCCCACTCAACCGACAATAGACGGTCAAATAATGTAAAGAGCATCTTCTTACTCTATAAAAGAAGGGACTCTCTCATTAGTGAAGGACACTAATGAGGAATATTCTCAAGGACTCTGATTTGAGGAATAGTTTCACAAACACAGAAAGCCTCAGTACAATTGCAATCTTTTCCTGATTGACTAGAATCTGAATCATAATCGACGTTGATATCTTCTTCGTCGCTATATTCAGCAAAGTTATTTGAAGAATCGGATAAAGGTTCTTCAAGAATAGAAAAAAGTTTTTCTTTTGTTGCCTCGTCTATTTCAAGACTGTTGATCTTCTTCTGTTTTCCAGATCTGCATTCACTAGCTCTATGGCCAGATTTTCCACAAGTCCAACATACATCCTCTTTGGATTTCTTAAATCCTTTTCTTCCTTTTCTTCTTTTTGAAGATTTCTTATATTCCTTATCAGAAGTTCTTCTAGATTTGCTGCGATGAGTTTTCTTGCTATCTTTGCTTTCCTTTCTAATTTTTCTAGAAGGAGGGGTTAAAGTAACAAATCCGCAGTCTTGGCAGAAACTTCCCAATTCTCTTCTAGACGAAGATTTTTCCTTTTTAAGTTGATGCTTCAACTTAATGTCTGTGCAAAGTTCTAATCCTACAGTGTTTATTACACTACTAAGATCACCATATGTCATTTGATCATAAGGAATTTTTCCATCATTCCTATCTTGGATTTTGGCTCTTACCTTATCGGCAAAGAGAGGAGGGAGACCGCTAACAAATCTTTCTTTCCAAAAGTCTAAGTTACAGTCTGGTCTAATCATAACCTTTTGCATAAAATTATACTTAGACCAGGTGAAATCATCTAAAGAAGGACAACTAATATTGTTAAGGATTTGGAGACTCCTATCCTGAAACAATTTTGGTTCTCCTATAAAATGTTTAGCAATGTGGTATAGAAGGTTAGCACATGCATCTTCTTTAACCACTTCAGTTGGAACTTCAGTAGTTCCTTCCATCTTAACTACTATCTCAGTAGCATGAGCTTCATAGATAATTTTCTTAGTTTCTTCTGAAACATAATTATCCCACCAATGTTTAATCATGCCAGTAAATCCTGCAACAATCATAGAAGCAGCTTCCTTATCAGATGAATTTCTTATTTTATAAGCTGTGATTGCTATTCCAATCTCGTGGAGCTTGTTGTATATTTGATGTTCTGCAAGACCATCTATGTTCCATTCAGTAATACTACTTCCTTCATGAGAAGAAGTGGATAGAAAAGCATTTTCCTCATACTGGAGATCAGGGAAGGAAGGTCTTTTATGATAGTTTTTTCGGTTATGAAATCTATCATTGGAGAGTTTTTGGACAAGATCATCTTTTTCTTTTATGGTAGCAACTTTTTTACCACCAATAACGGATTGACGAAATTCTTCTGTAGTAGGGATGGAAGAGGTTTTCTTATTTTTTCCCGATATAGAGAAATTGGCAAGTTTTTCATTGATTTTATCTAAAATATTGTCAGATATATCAAAGGTATTTTTGAGCTTAGGATAATTTTCTCTGGAAAATTCATTGATTTTGAATATAGGATTTGGGTCTATTTTCTGACTCACGTTTGTAG
>JAGDQO010000180.1:0-22956 GCA_018342035.1 Solanum appendiculatum | reverse complement strand
AATGAATTTTCCAGAGAAAATTATCCTAAGCTCAAAAATACCTTTGATATATCTGACAATATTTTAGATAAAAACAATGAAAAACTTGCCAATTTCTCTATATCGGGAAAAAATAAGAAAACCTCTTCCATCCCTACTACAGAAGAATTTCGTCAATCCGTTATTGGTGGTAAAAAAGTTGCTACCATAAAAGAAAAAGATGATCTTGTCCAAAAACTCTCCAATGATAGATTTCATAACCGAAAAAACTATCATAAAAGACCTTCCTTCCCTGATCTCCAGTATGAGGAAAATGCTTTTCTATCCACTTCTTCTCATGAAGGAAGTAGTATTACTGAATGGAACATAGATGGTCTTGCAGAACATCAAATATACAACAAGCTCCCCGAGATGGGAATAGCAATCACAGCTTATAAAATAAGAAATTCATCTGATAAGGAAGCTGCTTCTATGATTGTTGCAGGATTTACTGGTATGATTAAACATTGGTCGGATAATTATGTTTCAGAAGAAACTAAGAAAATTATCTATGAAGCTCATGCTACTGAGATAGTAGTTAAGATGGAAGGAACTACTGAAGTTCCAACTGAAGTGGTTAAAGAAGATGCATGTGCTACCCTTCTATACCACATTGCCAAACATTTTATAGGAGAACCAAAATTGTTTCAGGATAGGAGTCTCCAAATCCTTAACAATATTAGTTGTCCTTCCTTAGATGATTTCACCTGGTATAAGTATAATTTTATGCAAAAGGTTATGATTAGACCAGACTGTAACTTAGACTTTTGGAAAGAAAGATTTGTTAGCGGTCTCCCTCCTCTCTTTGCCGATAAGGTAAGAACCAAAATCCCAGATAGGAATGATGGAAAAATTCCTTATGATCAAATGACATATGGTGATCTTATTAGTGTAATAAACACTGTAGGATTAGAACTTGGCACAGACATTAAGTTGAAGCATCAACTTAAAAAGGAAAAATCTTCGTCTAGAAGAGAATTGGGAAGTTTCTGCCAAGACTTCGGATTTGTTACTTTAACCCCTCCTTCTAGAAAAATTAGAAAGGAAAGCAAAGATAGCAAGAAAACTCATCGCAGCAAAGCTAGAAGAACTTCTGATAAGGAATATAAGAAATCTTCAAAAAGAAGAAAAGGAAGAAAAGGATTTAAGAAATCCAAAGAGGATGTATGTTGGACTTGTGGAAAATCTGGCCATAGCGCTAGTGAATGCAGATCTGGAAAACAGAAGAAGATCAACAGTCTTGAAATAGACGAGGCAACAAAAGAAAAACTTTTTTCTATTCTTGAAGAACCTTTATCCGATTCTTCAAATAACTTTGCTGAATATAGCGACGAAGAAGATATCAACGTCGATTATGATTCAGATTCTAGTCAATCAGGAAAAGATTGCAATTGTACTGAGGCTTTCTGTGTTTGTGAAACTATTCCTCAAATCAGAGTCCTTAGTAACGACTCTAAAGAAGCTCTCTTCGACATTATCGAACATATTGATAATGAAGAAGCTAGGAAAAAATATCTTGTAGAACTCAAGAATCTCATTCTCAACCAAAAGGAAAAACCTAAAGCTCGTACTATGGTTGAACCTTTCAGCATGAAACAAATCATAAATAGGTTCGAAAGAAATGCTGAACCTACTATTTCTGATCTTCATAGAGAAGTTAAGACTCTCAAAGAAGAAATCAAAGACATTAAATCTAGACTTGGGAAAGTCGAAACTGATGTCATTACTGATAAAATCCTCAAAGAGATTGATAAACAAAATCTCGATGAAGAAATAGATGATATCCCTGAAAAGGATAACCTAGATTATCCTCCTTTTAATATTGATCTTTCTGCCACACCTACTCCTGATATCGCGACTACCTCTTGTCCAGGTATCGATGTTATTACTTCTGTTAGACCTCAGAGTCATCATATTCCTATCAAAATTGTTGTTAGTAAGAATTTTGTTATTAATAAAATTGCTTGGCTCGACAGTGGTGCAGATAGAAATTGCATTGTTAAGGGTATTGTTCCTACAAAGTACTTAGAGAAAAGTACTTCCAAATTATATTCTGCTACTGGCGAATTGCTAAAAATTAATTATAAGCTTTCTAAAGCTCATATTTGCAATAACAATGTTTGTTTGACCAATGATTTTATTATCACTGAAGATATTAATGAAGACATAATTCTTGGAATTCCTTTTATCTCTCAGATAAAACCTTTCATTACTAATCTTAATTGTATTACTACTTCCATTCTGGGAAAAGAGTTACATTTTCCATTTGTTAAAACTCTTTCTCAAGATGAAAGTAATTTTATCAGAGATAAGACCGTTTTTAGAATAAACTCTTTATCTCAACATGTTAATTTTCTCAAAGAAGAAATAAAAATTAAAAAAATTGAGCAAATTTTAAAAACCCCGGAGATAGAAGTTAAAATATCAATCTTCATAAAAAATTCGAAAATGAAATTTGCTCTGATTTTCCAAATGCATTCTGGGAAAGAAAAAAGCATATTGTGGATTTGCCTTACATTGATGGATTTAATGAACAGGCTATTACTACTAAGGCTAGACCTATTCAAATGAATCATGAATTACTTGATTATTGTAAAATAGAAATTGATAATTTATTAAAAAATAAAATTATTAATGTTTCTAAATCTCCTTGGAGTTGCTCTGCTTTCTATGTTAACAATAGTGCTGAAAAAGAAAGAGGAGCACCTAGACTCGTTATTAAGTATAAACCTTTAAATGCTGTTTTGAAATGGATTAGGTATCCTATACCTAATAAAAGAGATTTGTTAAAAAGAACTTATAAGGCTAATGTCTATAGTAAGTTTGATATGAAATCTGGTTTTTGGCAAATACAAATTGCTGATAAAGATAAATATAAAACTGCTTTCAATGTCCCGTTTGGACAATATGAATGGAATGTCATGCCTTTTGGGTTAAAAAATGCCCCATCTGAATTTCAAAATATTATGAATAACATTTTCAATAATTATAGCTACATGTCCATTGTTTATATTGATGATGTGCTTATCTTCTCTGATGATATTGATTCTCATTTCAAGCATCTTAATACTTTCTTTAAGATTGTTAAGATAAATGGTCTAGTAGTCAGTGCCAAGAAGATTAAGCTTTTTCAAACTCAGATTAGATTCTTAGGTCATGATCTTTACCAAGGAAGCTATAAACCTATTTGTAGAGCCATCGAGTTCTCATCCAAATTCCCTGATGAAATTATTGACAAAACCCAATTGCAAAGATTTTTGGGAAGCTTAAACTATGTGGCTGATTTCATACCAAAAGTCAGACAAACCTGTGAACCTTTATATAAAAGGCTTAAGAAGACTCCAATTCCTTGGGGAATTGAACAAACTCAGGCTGTTATAGCCATTAAGAAATTAGTTCAAAGTCTTCCATGTCTAGGTATTCCTAATCCTAATGACTTTATGATCGTAGAAACCGATGCGTCAGATATTGGTTATGGAGGTATTCTTAAACAAAGAAAATCCTCAGAATCTCCTGAACAATTAGTTAGGTTCACTTCTGGTATCTGGAATTCTGCCCAGAAGAATTATTCCACTGTTAAAAAGGAAATCTTGTCTATAGTGCTATGTATCACAAAATTTCCAGATGACTTAATTAATAAAGAATTTTTATTAAGAGTTGATTGTAAATCAGCTAAAGAAATTTTACAAAAGGATGTAAAAAATCTTGTTTCAAAACAAATATTTGCTAGATGGCAAGCTCTATTATCTAGCTTTGATTTTCAAATAGATTTTATAAAAGGAGAAAATAACTCTTTACCTGATTTTCTAACAAGAGAATTTTACAGGGAAAGAATGAGGCCTTTCAAGCCTAATACTCCTTCGAAAGAAGGAAAACCTCTGACGAAACCATTCGTCTTACCTCCAATGACACCGGCAAAAACCCCACAAAGACCGGTATTTGACAATAGATTCACTATGTTGGCAGACTATCCCAACTTGCCTGCTCTTCCTCCTCCCAATCCTACCAAGTTGATACAATTAAGGCCAAACAGACCTCTAACTCCAGGAGCTTCAAGCTCTAATGTCCAAACCAAAGACAATTATACTATGAAGACCCCCGAGTCTTTTGCCCAAGCTGTTAAGCCTGAAATACTTACTCCCACTCCTACTCAAACTTCTATTCCAAAAGAAGAAAAATTTGATTTTGTAACAAACCAAATGTTACCTCTACTTGCTTTAGATAGAGAATTTGAAAACTTTGAAGTTAGTACTCTTATCAAGCCTTGCTACACAGATGGCAACTTTGTTGATACAGACTGTTCCTACAAAACCAGAAAATTTTATGAAGCTATTCTGGTAGATACCGAATCCATCGAGATTGAACATAACAGGGATGATCAAAACCCTGACTTTATCAGATACTCCAGATTCACAATCAAGAGCATCTTGTCTCCGTTCGAATGGTATACGGATCATTTACACACTCCAGTGTCCTTAACAATGCCTCATAGGCCACAAACTTACAATTGGCATGATTACAAATCAGCTTGGTTTAACTTCATGTATCTCCGACCAAGACATACTTGGTTCGTCAAATATTGCCCCCAGGTAATTAAATCAATTATTTCCAAATGGTTCTACGAATGGTGGAACATCTTTGGGGGAAATTTGCAGATATTGCCACAACAATTCCACGTCAAGTTCAGTGAGTTTCAGAATAATCCGGAGATATCTACTCTCCCAGAATATATTAAATTATGTAAGTTCTTTATTCAGAAAAGAATTTCTTATATTATTTCTTGGAATTTTACCAAGGTAGAAATAGATAAAATCCGTTTCTTAGCTAAAGAGGTTATGATCAAAGGATGGACTCCCAAGCCAGTTGGAAGACCCATCGTTAATACTCCAGTTGTCAAACCTGGTAAAACCAAGACTTCAAAAGAAGAACTTAAAGCTAAACTTAAAAAAGCTATGGATAATCTTGAAGATTATACATAACAACAAATCATGCAACTCGTCAGTGATGCAGCATCTTCGGGCAGCAGTAATGGAGACATGTGCGACCTAAAAGGAATTGCACAGTCTTATGTGGACCCTGATTATGAATAGCAACTTGCCTCTTCAGAAAAGTAGAGGCCAAAGGTCGGAATTACTTTTCAAAAGGAGACATTTTACTATTCCTAAAAAGGAATCTAATACTTTACTTTAAGTAAAAGCTAGCCCCACTCAACCGACAATAGACGGTCAAATAATGTAAAGAGCATCTTCTTACTCTATAAAAGAAGGGACTCTCTCATTAGTGAAGGCATCAGCTATTGTACCCAATACTGAAAACCTCTCTCTCTCTCTCCCTATGTTTTTAATGCTTCCGCCTGTAGCTCTTTCATGTTGATGTTCATATAAATAAAAATCTGTGAGTTTTTATTAATCTTTGTTGTTCTTCGTATAAATCTTGTCGTATTTTACTAATACAACTTCGGAGGATTACCGCCGATCCGTTATTGGTATCGATTTACCTTACATTGATGGATTTAATGGGCTAGATTTTACTTAAAGTAAAGTATTAGATTCCTTTTTAGGAATAGTAAAATGTATCTATTCCGTTTCTTAGCTAAAGAGGTTATGATCAAAGGATGGACTCCCAAGCCAGTTGGAAGACCCATCGTTAATACTCCAGTTGTCAAACCTGGTAAAACCAAGACTTCAAAAGAAGAACTTAAAGCTAAACTTAAAAAAGCTATGGATAATCTTGAAGATTATACAGAACAACAAATCATGCAACTCGTCAGTGATGCAGCATCTTCGGGCAGCAGTAATGGAGACATGTGCGACCTAAAAGGAATTGCACAGTCTTATGTGGACCCTGATTATGAATAGCAACTTGACTCTTCAGAAAAGTAGAGGCCAAAGGTCGGAATTACTTTTCAAAAGGAGACATTTTACTATTCCTAAAAAGGAATCTAATACTTTACTTTAAGTAAAAGCTAGCCCCACTCAACCGACAATAGACGGTCAAATAATGTAAAGAGCATCTTCTTACTCTATAAAAGAAGGGACTCTCTCATTAGTGAAGGACACTAATGAGGAATATTCTCAAGGACTCTGATTTGAGGAATAGTTTCACAAACACAGAAAGCCTCAGTACAATTGCAATCTTTTCCTGATTGACTAGAATCTGAATCATAATCGACGTTGATATCTTCTTCGTCGCTATATTCAGCAAAGTTATTTGAAGAATCGGATAAAGGTTCTTCAAGAATAGAAAAAAGTTTTTCTTTTGTTGCCTCGTCTATTTCAAGACTGTTGATCTTCTTCTGTTTTCCAGATCTGCATTCACTAGCTCTATGGCCAGATTTTCCACAAGTCCAACATACATCCTCTTTGGATTTCTTAAATCCTTTTCTTCCTTTTCTTCTTTTTGAAGATTTCTTATATTCCTTATCAGAAGTTCTTCTAGATTTGCTGCGATGAGTTTTCTTGCTATCTTTGCTTTCCTTTCTAATTTTTCTAGAAGGAGGGGTTAAAGTAACAAATCCGCAGTCTTGGCAGAAACTTCCCAATTCTCTTCTAGACGAAGATTTTTCCTTTTTAAGTTGATGCTTCAACTTAATGTCGGTGCAAAGTTCTAATCCTACAGTGTTTATTACACTAATAAGATCACCATATGTCATTTGATCATAAGGAATTTTTCCATCATTCCTATCTTGGATTTTGGTTCTTACCTTATCGGCAAAGAGAGGAGGGAGACCGCTAACAAATCTTTCTTTCCAAAAGTCTAAGTTACAGTCTGGTCTAATCATAACCTTTTGCATAAAATTATACTTATACCAGGTGAAATCATCTAAAGAAGGACAACTAATATTGTTAAGGATTTGGAGACTCCTCTCCTGAAACAATTTTGGTTCTCCTATAAAATGTTTAGCAATGTGGTATAGAAGGGTAGCACATGCATCTTCTTTAACCACTTCAGTTGGAACTTCAGTAGTTCCTTCCATCTTAACTACTATCTCAGTAGCATGAGCTTCATAGATAATTTTCTTAGTTTCTTCTGAAACATAATTATCCCACCAATGTTTAATCATACCAGTAAATCCTGCAACAATCATAGAAGCAGCTTCCTTATCAGATGGATTTCTTATTTTATAAGCTGTGATTGCTATTCCCATCTCGTGGAGCTTGTTGTATATTTGATGTTCTGCAAGACCATCTATGTTCCATTCAGTAATACTACTTCCTTCATGAGAAGAAGTGGATAGAAAAGCATTTTCCTCATACTGGAGTTCAGGGAAGGAAGGTCTTTTATGATAGTTTTTTCGGTTATGAAATCTATCATTGGAGAGTTTTTGGACAAGATCATCTTTTTCTTTTATGGTAGCAACTTTTTTACCACCAATAGCGGATTGACGAAATTCTTCTGTAGTAGGGATGGAAGAGGTTTTCTTATTTTTTCCCGATATAGAGAAATTGGCAAGTTTTTCATTGATTTTATCTAAAATATTGTCAGATATATCAAAGGTATTTTTGAGCTTAGGATAATTTTCTCTGGAAAATTCATTGATTTTGAATATAGGATTTGGGTCTATTTTCTGACTCACGTTTGTAGAAGATAGAGGGACAGGCCTTCCTGAAAAAGAGGCTCTTTCTTTGGAATCTTCAATTTGTCTAGAAACGACATGAAGAATTTGATTTGTATAATTATTCTGTTCTATAATCTTGTTGATTTCAAGATTGGTGGCAAGGACAGAAGGTTTTTCTTCAGAGAGGATTTTGAAAGGAGAAGCTTTTATAATAGTTCCGGAAATAGGGATATTTATTCCTTCAAGAGGAGGAGTAATGCTTTCAACAACCTTGTTTGAAGTAGTATACCATTTATTGATAATGACTTTAAGAGAGTCTTTCTGATTATCAATTTTTCCGGTCATTTCAAACCATTTGAAGAAATCTATTTCACATTGGATTCTTTTCATATCCAACATCCAAGAGTTTGCAAAATTCTCTCTTTCTTTGAGAGTAAAAGTAGCCTTATACCAATCTCTGTTGATTTGGTTATGAGGATGAGTCCAAGATTCTTGCAGAGTCTGAGGATTAGGAATAAAATCCTTTTCAGATTTGATCATCTTTAAATGATCAGGTATAGAATCTTTTTGATTTGGAGGTGGTTCCATTTCACTGGCTGTAGGACTACCAGGGATTTCTTGATAAAAAACTTTAGGGACATTTCCCGAAAAATCCACACCAGTAACTTTTCCTTTGTCATTATCTCTTCGGATAAGTTTTTCATCTTCATCATCCTCCGGGGTTTTTGAAGAAGAGGGTGGGTGGGGAGCAGTCCTCGAAGGAGCAGATGGCGAATAAGGAGCCATCCTAGCTGGGACAGACGAACAAGACGCTCTTCTAGAAGCAGTTCTGGATAAAGAATTCTCAAGGAATTTTAGATCTATAGAACCATCAGGGTATTGAATTACCCTTTCAATACGAGATTTCTCTGAATGAGAGGAAAAGGGTTGAGTGATTGCATCAAAATGCCATTCATCGTTAGACAGAATGTCATTCCAATTGATCAATCTAGGGACGAATATTGAACTATGCTCATGATTGGCCTCCATAAGCATGGTTACACCCTTTTGGCTCTCAATTCGAGCCTTTGGTGCAAGAGTAGTAGACATAAGCCGATAATATACTCTGTAAATAATCGCTATTCCTCGAGTATTGGCTTTGCTATTAAGATTTTTAGTTTTGACATTGAGTGTCAAAGAGTCCATGACATTAGGATCATTAATGTCTATTGAAAAGTTAGGATAACAATTAAAGTAAACCGGGCCATCGGCTAGATTACTTTGAAGAACACCTAACAGCGAATCATCAAAATTAAGAAATCTGTCATCTCTAAGGAGGACACAAATAGGAATATCTAAGCCTTTCCTGAACAGGGGCTTAACAGCAACTTGCACTAAACCAATATGCAAATAATTGAATTTATTTTTATAACGATTAATATCGTTAGCATTCAACAAACGAATAATTTCAAAAGAATTATTGATAGCAACAGTTGATTCACAAGTTTTAATATTGTGATTAACAAATAAATTAAATTTACCTAAATGATAAATAGCTTTAAAAGGTTCTTCTGGTATATTCCAGTTTTGAAGATCATTTTCAAGCTTAGCAATCTTAGTTGCTTGGGAGGATAAATTAACACTGTTTAAAATATGCTGGTTGGTTTCCATTTTTAAACAATACTGTCTTAAGGACTTATAGACAAAATTATATCAAATATAAACAGATAATTCAAGCATGATCAATCAATAATAATATAAAAATATGCAAAGAGATATTAAAGATCTAGATCTTAGTTTCTAAGGGAGGTTCTCTTGGTTTTACATCTGTTCTTTCTCTAGAGTTATCTTGGCTACGGGATCACCATACAGGGTCTAACGCTCTCCTAGCTTGACGACCTATTCAATTCGGCTAGCCAACGTATGAACCGGGTATTATTCGGTTACCTCACACACTTAGAGAAGAATGAACACCTCACACCAGTTATAGAAACAAGATTAAGAACATAAGATCAATTAACATATTAAAATATTAAAATAGATTAATCAAAGCTTAAATAATCAATTCATAAATTAATATAAATTTTGTCATGCCCCAGACAGTATATGTACTTAGCTGCTCATGCTAGGTACGTATACTGCCAACATGGCTCTGATACCAATAA
Organism: Solanum appendiculatum; assembly: GCA_018342035.1. NCBI lineage: Eukaryota > Viridiplantae > Streptophyta > Magnoliopsida > Solanales > Solanaceae > Solanum > Solanum appendiculatum. The sequence continues at coordinate 13,236 of JAGDQO010000180.1, read as the reverse complement.
CGGATCGGCGGTAATCCTCCGAAGTTGTATTAGTAAAATACGACAAGATTTATACGAAGAACAACAAAGATTAATAAAAACTCACAGATTTTTATTTATATGAACATCAACATGAAAGAGCTACAGGCGGAAGCATTAAAAACATAGGGAGGGAGAGAGAGAGGTTTTCAGTATTGGGTACAATAGCTGATGCCTTCACTAATGAGAGAGTCCCTTCTTTTATAGAGTAAGAAGATGCTCTTTACATTATTTGACCGTCTATTGTCGGTTGAGTGGGGCTAGCTTTTACTTAAAGTAAAGTATTAGATTCCTTTTTAGGAATAGTAAAATGTCTCCTTTTGAAAAGTAATTCCGACCTTTGGCCTCTACTTTTCTGAAGAGTCAAGTTGCTATTCATAATCAGGGTCCACATAAGACTGTGCAATTCCTTTTAGGTCGCACATGTTTCCATTACTGCTGCCCGAAGATGCTGCATCACTGACGAGTTGCATGATTTGTTGTTCTGTATAATCTTCAAGATTATCCATAGCTTTTTTAAGTTTAGCTTTAAGTTCTTCCTTTGAAGTCTTGGTTTTACCAGGTTTGACAACTGGAGTATTAACGATGGGTCTTCCAACTGGCTTGGGAGTCCATCCTTTGATCATAACCTCTTTAGCTAAGAAACGGATTTTATCTATTTCTACCTTGGTAAAATTCAAAGAAATAATATAAGAAATTCTTTTCTGAATAAAGAACTTACATAATTTAATATATTCTGGGAGAGTAGATATCTCCGGATTATTCTGAAACTCACTGAACTTGACGTGGAATTGTTGTGGCAATATCTGCAAATTTCCCCCAAAGATGTTCCACCATTCGTAGAACCATTTGGAAATAATTGATTTAATTACCTGGGGGCAATATTTGACGAACCAAGTATGTCTTGGTCGGAGATACATGAAGTTAAACCAAGCTGATTTGTAATCATGCCAATTGTAAGTTTGTGGCCTATGAGGCATTGTTAATGACACTGGAGTGTGTAAATGATCCGTATACCATTCGAACGGAGACAAGATTCTCTTGATTGTGAATCTGGAGTATCTGATAAAGTCAGGGTTTTGATCATCCCTGTTATGTTCAATCTCGATGGATTCGGTATCTACCAGAATAGCTTCATAAAATTTTCTGGTTTTGGAGGAACAGTCTGTATCAACAAAGTTGCCATCTGTGTAGCAAGGCTTGATAAGAGTACTAACTTCAAAGTTTTCAAATTCTCTATCTAAAGCAAGTAGAGGTAACATTTGGTTTGTTACAAAATCAAATTTTTCTTCTTTTGGCATAGAAGTTTGAGTAGGAGTGGGAGTAAGTATTTCAGGCTTAACAGCTTGGGCAAAAGACTCAGGGGTCTTCATAGTATAATTGTCTTTGGTTTGGACATTAGAGCTTGAAGCTCCTGGAGTTAGAGGTCTGTTTGGCCTTAATTGTATCAACTTGGTAGGATTGGGAGGAGGAAGAGCAGGCAATTTGGGATAGTCTGCCAACATAGTGAATCTATTGTCAAATACCGGTCTTTGTGGGGTTTTTGCCGGTGTCATTGGAGGTAAGACGAATGGTTTCGTCAGAGGTTTTCCTTCTTTCGAAGGAGTATTAGGCTTGAAAGGCCTCATTTTTTCCCTGTAAAAATTCTCTTGTTAGAAAATCAGGTAAAGAGTTATTTTCTCCTTTTATAAAATCTATTTGAAAATCAAAGCTAGATAATAGAGCTTGCCATCTAGCAAATATTTGTTTTGAAACAAGATTTTTTACATCCTTTTGTAAAATTTCTTTAGCTGATTTACAATCAACTCTTAATAAAAATTCTTTATTAATTAAGTCATCTTGAAATTTTGTGATACATAGCACTATAGACAAGATTTCCTTTTTAACAGTGGAATAATTCTTCTGGGCAGAATTCCAGATTCCAGAAGTGAACCTAACTAATTGTTCAGGGGATTCTAAGGATTTTCTTTGTTTAAGAATACCTCCATAACCAATATCTGACGCATCGGGTTCTACGATCATAAAGTCATTAGGATTAGGAATACCTAGACATGGAAGACTTTGAACTAATTTCTTAATGGCTATAACAGCCTGAGTTTGTTCAATTCCCCAAGGAATTGGAGTCTTCTTAAGCCTTTTATATAAAGGTTCACAGGTTTGTCTGACTTTTGGTATGAAATCAGCCACATAGTTTAAGCTTCCCAAAAATCTCTGCAATTGGGTTTTGTCAATAATTTCATCAGGGAATTTGGATGAGAACTCGATGGCTCTACAAATAGGTTTATAGCTTCCTTGGTAAAGATCATGACCTAAGAATCTAATCTTAGTTTGAACAAGCTTAATCTTCTTGGCACTGACTACTAGACCATTTATCTTAACAATCTTAAAGAAAGTATTAAGATGCTTGAAATGAGAATCAATATCATCAGAGAAGATAAGCACATCATCAATATAAACAATGGACATGTAGCTATAATTATTGAAAATGTTATTCATAATATTTTGAAATTCAGATGGGGCATTTTTTAACCCAAAAGGCATGACATTCCATTCATATTGTCCAAACGGGACATTGAAAGCAGTTTTATATTTATCTTTATCAGCAATTTGTATTTGCCAAAAACCAGATTTCATATCAAACTTACTATAGACAGTAGCCTTATAAGTTCTTTTTAACAAATCTCTTTTATTAGGTATAGGATACCTAATCCATTTCAAAACAGCATTTAAAGGTTTATAATTAATAACGAGTCTAGGTGCTCCTCTTTCTTTTTCAGCACTATTGTTAACATAGAAAGCAGAGCAACTCCAAGGAGATTTAGAAACATTAATAATTTTATTTTTTAATAAATTATCAATTTCTATTTTACAATAATCAAGTAATTCATGATTCATTTGAATAGGTCTAGCCTTAGTAGTAATAGCCTGTTCATTAAATCCATCAATGTAAGGTAAATCCACAATATGCTTTTTTCTTTCCCAGAATGCATTTGGAAAATCAGAGCAAATTTCATTTTCGAATTTTTTATGAAGATTGGATATTTTAACTTCCATCTCCGGGGTTTTTAAAATTTGCTCAATTTTTTAATTTTTATTTCTTCTTTGAGAAAATTAACATGTTGAGATAAAGAGTTTATTCTAAAAACGGTCTTATCTCTGATAAAATTACTTTCATCTTGAGAAAGAGTTTTAACAAATGGAAAATGTAACTCTTTTCCCAGAATGGAAGTAGTAATACCATTAAGATTAGTAATGAAAGGTTTTATCTGAGAGATAAAAGGAATTCCAAGAATTATGTCTTCATTAATATCTTCAGTGATAATAAAATCATTGGTCAAACAAATATTGTTATTGCAAATATGAGCTTTAGAAAGCTTATAATTAATTTTTAGCAATTCGCCAGTAGCAGAATATAATTTGGAAGTACTTTTCTCTAAGTACTTTGTAGGAACAATACCCTTAACAAGGCAATTTCTATCTGCACCACTGTCGAGCAAAGCAATTTTATTAATAACAAAATTCTTACTAACAACAATTTTGATAGGAATATGATGACTCTGAGGACTAACAGAAGTAATAACATCGATACCTGGACAAGAGGTAGTCGCGATATCAGGAGTAGGTGTGGCAGAAAGATCAATATTAAAAGGAGGATAATCTAGGTTATCCCTTTCAGGGATATCATCTATTTCTTCATCGAGATTTTGTTTATCAATCTCTTTGAGGATTTTATCAGTAATGACATCAGTTTCGACTTTCCCAAGTCTAGATTTAATGTCTTTGATTTCTTCTTTGAGAGTCGTAACTTCTCTATGAAGATCAGAAATAGTAGGTTCAGCATTTCTTTCGAACCTATTTATGATTTGTTTCATGCTGAAAGGTTCAACCATAGTACGAGCTTTAGGTTTTTCCTTTTGTTTGAGAATGAGATTCTTGAGTTCTACAAGATATTTTTTCCTAGCTTCTTCATTATCAATATGTTCGATAATGTCGAAGAGAGCTTCTTTAGAGTCGTTACTAAGGGCTCTGATTTGAGGAATAGTTTCACAAACACAGAAAGCCTCAGTACAATTGCAATCTTTTCCTGATTGACTAGAATCTGAATCATAATCGACGTTGATATCTTCTTCGTCGCTATATTCAGCAGAGTTATTTGAAGAATCGGATAAAGGTTCTTCAAGAATAGAAAAAAGTTTTTCTTTTGTTGCCTCGTCTATTTCAAGACTGTTGATCTTCTTCTGTTTTCCAGATCTGCATTCACTAGCTCTATGGCCAGATTTTCCACAAGTCCAACATACATCCTCTTTGGATTTCTTAAATCCTTTTCTTCCTTTTCTTCTTTTTGAAGATTTCTTATATTCCTTATCAGTAGTTCTTCTAGATTTGCTGCGATGAGTTTTCTTGCTATCTTTGCTTTCCTTTCTAATTTTTCTAGAAGGAGGGGTTAAAGTAACAAATCCGAAGTCTTGGCAGAAACTTCCCAATTCTCTTCTAGACGAAGATTTTTCCTTTTTAAGTTGATGCTTCAACTTAATGTCTGTGCAAAGTTCTAATCCTACAGTGTTTATTACACTAATAAGATCACCATATGTCATTTGATCATAAGGAATTTTTCCATCATTCCTATCTTGGATTTTGGTTCTTATCTTATCGGCAAAGAGAGGAGGGAGACCGCTAACAAATCTTTCTTTCCAAAAGTCTAAGTTACAGTCTGGTCTAATCATAACCTTTTGCATAAAATTATACTTATATCAGGTGAAATCATCTAAAGAAGGACAACTAATATTGTTAAGGATTTGGAGACTCCTATCCTGAAACAATTTTGGTTCTCCTATAAAATGTTTAGCAATGTGGTATAGAAGGGTAGCACATGCATCTTCTTTAACCACTTCAGTTGGAACGTCAGTAGTTCCTTCCATCTTAACTACTATCTCAGTAGCATGAGCTTCATAGATAATTTTCTTAGTTTCTTCTGAAACATAATTATCCCACCAATGTTTAATCATACCAGTAAATCCTGCAACACTCATAGAAGCAGCTTCCTTATCAGATGAATTTCTTATTTTATAAGCTGTGATTGCTATTCCCATCTCGTGGAGCTTGTTGTATATTTGATGTTCTGCAAGACCATCTATGTTCCATTCAGTAATACTACTTCCTTCATGAGAAGAAGTGGATAGAAAAGCATTTTCCTCATACTGGAGATCAGGGAAGGAAGGGCTTTTATGATAGTTTTTTCGGTTATGAAATCTATCATTGGAGAGTTTTTGGACAAGATCATCTTTTTCTTTTATGGTAGCAACTTTTTTACCACCAATAACGGATTGACGAAATTCTTCTGTAGTAGGGATGGAAGAGGTTTTCTTATTTTTTCCTGATATAGAGAAATTGGCAAGTTTTTCATTGATTTTATCTAAAATATTGTCAGATATATCAAAGGTATTTTTGAGCTTAGGATAATTTTCTCTGGAAAATTCATTGATTTTGGATATAGGATTTGGGTCTATTTTCTGACTCACGTTTGTAGAAGATAGAGGGACAGGCCTTCCTGAAAAAGAGGCTCTTTCTTTGGAATCTTCAATTTGTCTAGAAACGACATGAAGAATTTGATTTGTATAATTATTCTGTTCTATAATCTTGTTCATTTCAAGATTGGTGGCAAGGACAGAAGGTTTTTCTTCAGAGAGGATTTTGAAAGGGGAAGCTTTTATAATAGTTCCTGAAATAGGGATATTTATTCCTTCAAGAGGAGGAGTAATGCTTTCAACAACCTTGTTTGAAGTAGTATACCATTTATTGATAATGACTTTAAGAGAGTCTTTCTGATTATCAATTTTGCCGGTCATTTCAAACCATTTGAAGAAATCTATTTCACATTGGATTCTTTTCATATCCAACATCCAAGAGTTTGCAAAATTCTCTCTTTCTTTGAGAGTATAAGTAGCCTTATACCAATCTCTGTTGATTTGGTTATGAGGATGAGTCCAAGATTCTTGCAGAGTCTGAGGATTAGGAATAAAATCCTTTTCAGATTTGATCATCTTTAAATGATCAGGTATAGAATCTTTTTGATTTTGAGGTGGTTCCATTTCACTGGCTGTAGGACTACCAGGGATTTCTTGATAAAAAACTTTAGGGACATTTCCCGAAAAATCCACACCAGTAACTTTTCCTTTGTCATTATCTCTTCGGATAAGTTTTTCATCTTCATCATCCTCCGGGGTTTTTGAAGAAGAGGGTGGGTGAGGAGCAGATGGCGAATAAGGAGCCATCCTAGCTGGGACAGACGAACAAGACGCTCTTCTAGAAGCAGTTCTGGATAAAGAATTCTCAAGGAATTTTAGATCTATAGAACCATCAGGGTATTGAATTCCCCTTTCAATACGAGATCTCTCTGAATGAGAGGAAAAGGGTTGAGTGATTGCATCAAAATGCCATTCATCGTTAGACAGAATGTCATTCCAATTGATCAATCTAGGGACGAATATTGAACTATGCTCATGATTGGCCTCCATAAGCATAGTTACACCCTTTTGGCTCTCAATTCGAGCCTTTGGTGCAAGAGTAGTAGACATAAGCCGATAATATACTCTGTAAATAATCGCTATTTCTCGAGTATTGGCTTTGCTATTAAGATTTTTAGTTTTGACATTGAGTGTCAAAGAGTCCATGACATTAGGATCATTAATGTCTATTGAAAAGTTAGGATAACAATTAAAGTAAACAGGGCCATCGGCTAGATTACTTTGAAGAACACCTAACAGCGAATCATCAAAATTAAGAAATCTGTCATCTCTAAGGAGGACACAAATAGGAATATCTAAGCCTTTCCTGAACAGGGGCTTAACAGCAACTTGCACTAAACCAATATGTAAATAATTGAATTTATTTTTATAACGATTAATATCGTTAGCATTCAACAAACGAATAATTTCAAGAGAATTATTAATAGCAACAGTTGATTCACAAGTTTTAATATTGTGATTAACAAATAAATTAAATTTACCTACATGATAAATAGCTTTAAAAGGTTCTTCTGGTATATTCCAGTTTTGAAGATCATTTTCAAGCTTAGCAATCTTAGTTGCTTGGGAGGATAAATTAACACTGTTTAAAATATGCTGGTTGGTTTCCATTTTTAAACAATACTGTCTTAAGGACTTATAGACAAAATTATATCAAATATAAACAGATAATTCAAGCATGATCAATCAATAATAATATAAAAATATGCAAAGAGATATTAAAGATCTAGATCTTAGTTTCTAAGGGAGGTTCTCTTGGTTTTACATCTGTTCTTTCTCTAGAGTTATCTTGGCTACGGGATCACCATACCAGGTCTAACGCTCTCCTAGCTTGACGACCTATTCAATTCGGCTAGCCAACGTATGAACCGGGTATTATTCGGTTACCTCACACACTTAGAGAAGAATGAACACCTCACACCGGTTATAGAAACAAGATTAAGAACATAATATCAATTAACATATTAAAATATTAAAATAGATTAATCAAAGCTTAAATAATCAATTCATAAATTAATATAAATTTTGTCATGCCCCAGACAGTATATGTACTTAGCTGCTCATGCTAGGTACGTATACTGCCAACCTGGCTCTGATACCAATAACGGATCGGCGGTAATCCTCCGAAGTTGTATTAGTAAAATACGACAAGATTTATACGAAGAACAAAAGAGATTAATAAAAACTCACAGATTTTTATTTATATGAACATCAACATGAAAGAGCTACAGGCGGAAGCATTAAAAACATAGGGAGAAAGAGAGAGGTTTTCAGTATTGGGTACAATAACTGATCCCTTTACTAATAAGAGAGTCCCTTCTTTTATAGAGTAAGAAGATGCTCTTTACATTATTTGACCGTCTATTGTCGGTTGAGTGGGGCTAGCTTTTACTTAAAGTAAAGTATTAGATTCCTTTTTAGGAATAGTAAAATGTCTCCTTTTGAAAAGTAATTCCGACCTTTGGCCTCTACTTTTCTGAAGAGTCAAGTTGCTATTCATAATCAGGGTCCACATAAGACTGTGCAATTCCTTTTAGGTCGCACATGTCTCCATTACTGCTGCCCGAAGATGCTGCATCACTGACGAGTTGCATGATTTGTTGTTCTGTATAATCTTCAAGATTATCCATAGCTTTTTTAAGTTTAGCTTTAAGTTCTTCTTTTGAAGTCTTGGTTTTACCAGGTTTGACAACTGGAGTATTAACGATGGGTCTTCCAACTGGCTTGGGAGTCCATCCTTTGATCATAACCTCTTTAGCTAAGAAACGGATTTTATCTATTTCTACCTTGGTAAAATTCCAAGAAATAATATAAGAAATTCTTTTCTGAATAAAGAACTTACATAATTTAATATATTCTGGGAGAGTAGATATCTCCGGATTATTCTGAAACTCACTGAACTTGACGTGGAATGGTTGTGGCAATATCTGCAAATTTCCCCCAAAGATGTTCCACCATTCGTAGAACCATTTGGGAATAATTGATTTAATTACCTGGGGGCAATATTTGACGAACCAAGTATGTCTTGGTCGGAGATACATGAAGTTAAACCAAGCTGATTTGTAATCATGCCAATTGTAAGTTTGTGGCCTATGAGGCATTGTTAATGACACTGGAGTGTGTAAATGATCCGTATACCATTCGAACGGAGACAAGATTCTCTTGATTGTGAATCTGGAGTATCTGATAAAGTCAGGGTTTTGATCATCCCTGTGATGTTCAATCTCGATGGATTCGGTATCTACCAGAATAGCTTCATAAAATTTTCTGGTTTTGTAGGAACAGTCTGTATCAACAAAGTTGCCATCTGTGTAGCAAGGCTTGATAAGAGTACTAACTTCAAAGTTTTCAAATTCTCTATCTAAAGCAAGTAGAGGTAACATTTGGTTTGTTACAAAATCAAATTTTTCTTCTTTTGGAATAGAAGTTTGAGTAGGAGTGGGAGTAAGTATTTCAGGCTTAACAGCTTGGGCAAAAGACTCAGGGGTCTTCATAGTATAATTGTCTTTGGTTTGGACATTAGAGCTTGAAGCTCCTGGAGTTAGAGGTCTGTTTGGCCTTAATTGTATCAACTTGGTAGGATTGGGAGGAGGAAGAGCAGGCAATTTGGGATAGTCTGCCAACATAGTGAATCTATTGTCAAATACCGGTCTTTGTGGGGTTTTTGCCGGTGTCATTGGAGGTAAGACGAATGGTTTCGTCAGAGGTTTTCCTTCTTTCGAAGGAGTATTAGGCTTGAAAGGCCTCATTTTTTCCCTGTAAAAATTCTCTTGTTAGAAAATCAGGTAACGAGTTATTTTCTCCTTTTATAAAATCTATTTGAAAATCAAAGCTAGATAATAGAGCTTGCCATCTAGCAAATATTTGTTTTGAAACAAGATTTTTTACATCCTTTTGTAGAATTTCTTTAGCTGATTTACAATCAACTCTTAATAAAAATTCTTTATTAATTAAGTCATCTTGAAATTTTGTGATACATAGCACTATAGACAAGATTTCCTTTTTAACAGTGGAATAATTCTTCTGGGCAGAATTCCAGATTCCAGAAGTGAACCTAACTAATTGTTCAGGGGATTCTAAGGATTTTCTTTGTTTAAGAATACCTCCATAACCAATATCTGACGCATCGGTTTCTACGATCATAAAGTCATTAGGATTAGGAATACCTAGACATGGAAGACTTTGAACTAATTTCTTAATGGCTATAACAGCCTGGGTTTGTTCAATTCCCCAAGGAATTGGAGTCTTCTTAAGCCTTTTATATAAAGGTTCACAGGTTTGTCTGACTTTTGGTATGAAATCAGCCACATAGTTTAAGCTTCCCAAAAATCTCTGCAATTGGGTTTTGTCAATAATTTCATCAGGGAATTTGGATGAGAACTCGATGGCGCTACAAATAGGTTTATAGCTTCCTTGGTAAAGATCATGACCTAAGAATCTAATCTTAGTTTGAAAAAGCTTAATCTTCTTGGCACTGACTACTAGACCATTTATCTTAACCATCTTAAAGAAAGTATTAAGATGCTTGAAATGAGAATCAATATCATCAGAGAAGATAAGCACATCATCAATATAAACAATGGACATGTAGCTATAATTATTGAAAATGTTATTCATAATATTTTGAAAGTCAGATGGGGCATTTTTTAACCCAAAAGGCATGACATTCCATTCATATTGTCCAAACGGGACATTGAAAGCAGTTTTATATTTATCTTTATCAGCAATTTGTATTTGACAAAAACCAGATTTCATATCAAACTTACTATAGACATTAGCCTTATAAGTTCTTTTTAACAAATCTCTTTTATTAGGTATAGGATACCTAATCCATTTCAAAACAGCATTTAAAGGTTTATAATTAATAACGAGTCTCGGTGCTCCTCTTTCTTTTTCAGCACTATTGTTAACATAGAAAGCAGAGCAACTCCAAGGAGATTTAGAAACATTAATAATTTTATTTTTTAATAAATTATCAATTTCTATTTTACAATAATCAAGTCATTCATGATTCATTTGAATAGGTCTAGCCTTAGTAGTAATAGCCTGTTCATTAAATCCATCAATGTAAGGTAAATCCACAATATGCTTTTTTCTTTCCCAGAATGCATTTGGAAAATCAGAGCAAATTTCATTTTCGAATTTTTTATGAAGATTGGATATTTTAACTTCCATCTCCGGGGTTTTTTAAATTTGCTCAATTTTTTTAATTTTTATTTCTTCTTTGAGAAAATTAACATGTTGAGATAAAGAGTTTATTCTAAAAACGGTCTTATCTCTGATAAAATTACTTTCATCTTGAGAAAGAGTTTTAACAAATGGAAAATGTAACTCTTTCCCAGAATGGAAGTAGTAATACCATTAAGATTAGTAATGAAAGGTTTTATCTGAGAGATAAAAGGAATTCCAAGAATTATGTCTTCATTAATATCTTCAGTGATAATAAAATCATTGGTCAAACAAATATTGTTATTGCAAATATGAGCTTTAGAAAGCTTATAATTAATTTTTAGCAATTCGCCAGTAGCAGAATATAATTTGGAAGTACTTTTCTCTAAGTACTTTGTAGGAACAATACCCTTAACAATGCAATTTCTATCTGCACCACTGTCGAGCAAAGCAATTTTATTAATAACGAAATTCTTACTAACAACAATTTTGATAGGAATATGATGACTCTGAGGTCTAACAGAAGTAATAACATCGATACCTGGACAAGAGGTAGTCGCGATATCAGGAGTAGGTGTGGCAGCAAGATCAATATTAAAAGGAGGATAATCTAGGTTATCCTTTTCAGGGATATCATCTATTTCTTCATCGAGATTTTGTTTATCAATCTCTTTGAGGATTTTATCAGTAATGACATCAGTTTCGACTTTCCCAAGTCTAGATTTAATGTCTTTGATTTCTTCTTTGAGAGTCTTAACTTCTCTATGAAGATCAGAAATAGTAGGTTCAGCATTTCTTTCGAACCTATTTATGATTTGTTTCATGCTGAAAGGTTCAACCATAGTACGAGCTTTAGGTTTTTCCTTTTGGTTGAGAATGAGATTCTTGAGTTCTACAAGATATTTTTTCCTAGCTTCTTCATTATCAATATGTTCGATAATGTCGAAGAGAGCTTCTTTAGAGTCGTTACTAAGGACTCTGATTTGAGGAATAGTTTCACAAACACAGAAAGCCTCAGTACAATTGCAATCTTTGCCTGATTGACTAGAATCTGAATCATAATCGACGTTGATATCTTCTTCGTCGCTATATTCAGCAAAGTTATTTGAAGAATCGGATAAAGGTTCTTCAAGAATAGAAAAAAGTTTTTCTTTTGTTGCCTCGTCTATTTCAAGACTGTTGATCTTCTTCTGTTTTCCAGATCTGCATTCACTAGCTCTATGGCCAGATTTTCCACAAGTCCAACATACATCCTCTTTGGATTTCTTAAATCCTTTTCTTCCTTTTCTTCTTTTTGAAGATTTCTTATATTCCTTATCAGAAGTTCTTCTAGATTTGCTGCGATGAGTTTTCTTGCTATCTTTGCTTTCCTTGCTAATTTTTCTAGAAGGAGGGGTTAAAGTAACAAATCCGAAGTCTTGGCAGAAACTTCCCAATTCTCTTCTAGACGAAGATTTTTCCTTTTTAAGTTGATGCTTCAACTTAATGTCTGTGCAAAGTTCTAATCCTACAGTGTTTATTACACTAATAAGATCACCATATGTCATTTGATCATAAGGAATTTTCCATCATTCCTATCTTGGATTTTGGTTCTTACCTTATCGGCAAAGAGAGGAGGGAGACCGCTAACAAATCTTTCTTTCCAAAAGTCTAAGTTACAGTCTGGTCTAATCATAACCTTTTGCATAAAATTATACTTATACCAGGTGAAATCATCTAAAGAAGGACACCTAATATTGTTAAGGATTTGGAGACTCCTATCCTGAAACAATTTTGGTTCTCCTATAAAATGTTTAGCAATGTTGTATAGAAGGGTAGCACATGCATCTTCTTTAACCACTTCAGTTGGAACTTCAGTAGTTCCTTCCATCTTAACTACTATCTCAGTAGCATGAGCTTCATAGATAATTTTCTTAGTTTCTTCTGAAACATAATTATCCCACCAATGTTTAATCATACCAGTAAATCCTGCAACAATCATTGAAGCAGCTTCCTTATCAGATGAATTTCTTATTTTATAAGCTGTGATTGCTATTCCCATCTCGTGGAGCTTGTTGTATATTTGATGTTCTGCAAGACCATCTATGTGCCATTCAGTAATACTACTTCCTTCATGAGAAGAAGTGGATAGAAAAGCATTTTCCTCATACTGGAGATCAGGGAAGGAAGGTCTTTTATGATAGTTTTTTCGGTTATGACATCTATCATTGGAGAGTTTTTGGACAAGATCATCTTTTTCTTTTATGGTAGCAACTTTTTTACCACCAATAACGGATTGACGAAATTCTTCTGTAGTAGGGATGGAAGAGGTTTTCTTATTTTTTTCCGATATAGAGAAATTGGCAAGTTTTTCATTGATTTTATCTAAAATATTGTCAGATATATCAAAGGTATTTTTGAGCTTAGGATAATTTTCTCTGGAAAATTCATTGATTTTGAATATAGGATTTGAGTCTATTTTCTGACTTATGTTTGTAGAAGATAGAGGGACAGGCCTTCCTGAAAAAGAGGCTCTTTCTTTGGA
>JAGDQO010000179.1:0-40861 GCA_018342035.1 Solanum appendiculatum | reverse complement strand
AAAATTTCTTTAGCTGATTTACAATCAAATCTTAATAAAAATTCTTTATTAATTAAGTCATCTTGAAATTTTGTGATACATAGCACTATAGACAAGATTTCCTTTTTAACAGTGGAATAATTCTTCTGGGCAGAATTCCAGATTCCAGAAGTGAACCTAACTAATTGTTCAGGGGATTCTAAGGATTTTCTTTGTTTAAGAATACCTCCATAACCAATATCTGACGCATCGGTTTCTACGATCATAAAGTCATTAGGATTAGGAATACCTAGACATGGAAGACTTTGAACTAATTTCTTAATGGCTATAACAGCCTGAGTTTGTTCAATTCCCCAAGGAATTGGAGTCTTCTTAAGCCTTTTATATAAAGGTTCACAGGTTTGTCTGACTTTTGGTATGAAATCAGCCACATAGTTTAAGCTTCCCAAAAATCTCTGCAATTGGGTTTTGTCAATAATTTCATCAGGGAATTTGGATGAGAACTCGATGGCTCTACAAATAGGTTTATAGCTTCCTTGGTAAAGATCATGACCTAAGAATCTAATCTTAGTTTGAAAAAGCTTAATCTTCTTGGCACTGACTACTAGACCATTTATCTTAACAATCTTAAAGAAAGTATTAAGGTGCTTGAAATGAGAATCAATATCATCAGAGAAGATAAGCACATCATCAATATAAACAATAGACATGTAGCTATAATTATTGAAAATTTTATTCATAATATTTTGAAATTCAGATGGGGCATTTTTTAACCCAAAAGGCATGACATTCCATTCATATTGTCCAAACGGGACATTGAAAGCAGTTTTATATTTATCTTTATAAGCAATTTGTATTTGCCAAAAACCAGATTTCATATCAAACTTACTATAGACATTAGCCTTATAAGTTCTTTTTAACAAATCTCTTTTATTAGGTATAGGATACCTAATCCATTTCAAAACAGCATTTAAAGGTTTATAATTAATAACGAGTCTAGGTGCTCCTCTTTCTTTTTCAGCACTATTGTTAACATAGAAAGCAGAGCAACTCCAAGGAGATTTAGAAACATTAATAATTTTATTTTTTAATAAATTATCAATTTCTATTTTACAATAATCAAGTAATTCATGATTCATTTGAATAGGTCTAGCCTTAGTAGTAATAGCCTGTTCATTAAATCCATCAATGTAAGGTAAATCCACAATATGCTTTTTTCTTTTCCAGAATGCATTTGGAAAATCAGAGCAAATTTCATTTTCGAATTTTTTATGAAGATTGGATATTTTAACTTCCATCTCCGGGGTTTTTTAAATTTGCTCAATTTTTTTAATTTTTATTTCTTCTTTGAGAAAATTAACATGTTGAGATAAAGAGTTTATTCTAAAAACGGTCTTATCTCTGATAAAATTACTTTCATCTTGAGAAAGAGTTTTAACAAATGGAAAATGTAACTCTTTTCCCAGAATGGAAGTAGTAATACCATTAAGATTAGTAATGAAAGGTTTTATCTGAGAGATAAAAGGAATTCCAAGAATTATGTCTTCATTAATATCTTCAGTGATAATAAAATCATTGGTCAAACAAATATTGTTATTGCAAATATGAGCTTTAGAAAGCTTATAATTAATTTTTAGCAATTCGCCAGTAGCAGAATATAATTTGGAAGTACTTTTCTCTAAGTACTTTGTAGGAACAATACACTTAACAATGCAATTTCTATCTGCACCACTGTCGAGCAAAGCAATTTTATTAATAACAAAATTCTTACTAACAACAATTTTGATAGGAATATGATGACTCTGAGGTCTAACAGAAGTAATAACATCGATACCTGGACAAGAGGTAGTCGCGATATCAGGAGTAGGTGTGGCAGAAAGATCAATATTAAAAGGAGGATAATCTAGGTTATCCTTTTCAGGGATATCATCTATTTCTTCATCGAGATTTTGTTTATCAATCTCTTTGAGGATTTTATCAGTAATGACATCAGTTTCGACTTTCCCAAGTCTAGATTTAATGTCTTTGATTTCTTCTTTGAGAGTCTTAACTTCTCTATGAAGATCAGAAATAGTAGGTTCAGCATTTCTTTCGAACCTATTTATGATTTGTTTCATGCTGAAAGGTTCAACCATAGTACGAGCTTTAGGTTTTTCCTTTTGGTTGAGAATGAGATTCTTGAGTTCTACAAGATATTTTTTCCTAGCTTCTTCATTATCAATATGTTGGATAATGTCGAAGAGAGCTTCTTTAGAGTCGTTACTAAGGACTCTGATTTGAGGAATAGTTTCACAAACACAGAAAGCCTCAGTACAATTGCAATCTTTTCCTGATTGACTAGAATCTGAATCATAATCGACGTTGATATCTTCTTCGTCGCTATATTCAGCAAAGTTATTTGAAGAATCGGATAAAGGTTCTTCAAGAAAAGAAAAAAGTTTTTCTTTTGTTGCCTCGTCTATTTCAAGACTGTTGATCTTCTTCTGTTTTCCAGATCTGCATTCACTAGCTCTATGGCCAGATTTTCCACAAGTCCAACATACATCCTCTTTGGATTTCTTAAATCCTTTTCTTCCTTTTCTTCTTTTTGAAGATTTCTTATATTCCTTATCAGAAGTTCTTCTAGATTTGCTGCGATGAGTTTTCTTGCTATCTTTGCTTTCCTTTCTAATTTTTCTAGAAGGAGGGGTTAAAGTAACAAATCCGAAGTCTTGGCAGAAACTTCCCAATTCTCTTCTAGACGAAGATTTTTCCTTTTTAAGTTGATGCTTCAACTTAATGTCTGTGCAAAGTTCTAATCCTACAGTGTTTATTACACTAATAAGATCACCATATGTCATTTGATCATAAGGAATTTTTCCATCATTCCTATCTTGGATTTTGGTTCTTACCTTATCGGCAAAGAGAGGAGGGAGACCGCTAACAAATCTTTCTTTACAAAAGTCTAAGTTACAGTCTGGTCTAATCATAACCTTTTGCATAAAATTATACTTATACCAGGTGAAATCATCTAAAGAAGGACAACTAATATTGTTAAGGATCTGGAGACTCCTATCCTGAAACAATTTTGGTTCTCCTATAAAATGTTTAGCAATGTGGTATAGAAGGTTAGCACATGCATCTTCTTTAACCACTTCAGTTGGAACTTCAGTAGTTCCTTCCATCTTAACTACTATCTCAGTAGCATGAGCTTCATAGATAATTTTCTTATTTTCTTCTGAAACATAATTATCCCACCAATGTTTAATCATACCAGTAAATCCTGCAACAATCATAGAAGCAGCTTCCTTATCAGATGAATTTCTTATTTTATAAGCTGTGATTGCTATTCCCATCTCGTGGAGCTTGTTGTATATTTGATGTTCTGCAAGACCCTCTATGTTCCATTCAGTAATACTACTTCCTTCATGAGAAGAAGTGGATAGAAAAGCATTTTCCTCATACTGGAGATCAGGGAAGGAAGGTCTTTTATGATAGTTTTTTCGGTTATGAAATCTATCATTGGAGAGTTTTTGGACAAGATCATCTTTTTCTTTTATGGTAGCAACTTTTTTACCACCAATAACGGATTGACGAAATTCTTCTGTAGTAGGGATGGAAGAGGTTTTCTTATTTTTTCCCGATATAGAGAAATTGGCAAGTTTTTCATTGATTTTATCTAAAATATTGTCAGATATATCAAAGGTATTTTTGAGCTTAGGATAATTTTCTCTGGAAAATTCATTGATTTTGAATATAGGATTTGGGTCTATTTTCTGACTCACGTTTGTAGAAGATAGAGGGACAGGCCTTCCTGAAAAAGAGGCTCTTTCTTTGGAATCTTCAATTTGTCTAGAAACGACATGAAGAATTTGATTTGTATAATTATTCTGTTCTATAATCTTGTTGATTTCAAGATTGGTGGCAAGGACAGAAGGTTTTTCTGCAGAGAGGATTTTGAAAGGAGAAGCTTTTATAATAGTTCCGGAAATAGGGATATTTATTCCTTCAAGAGGAGGAGTAATGCTTTCAACAACCTTGTTTGAAGTAGTATACCATTTATTGATAATGACTTTAAGAGAGTCTTTCTGATTATCAATTTTGCCGGTCATTTCAAACCATTTGAAGAAATCTATTTCACATTGGATTCTTTTCATATCCAACATCCAAGAGTTTGCAAAATTCTCTCTTTCTTTGAGAGTATAAGTAGCCTTATACCCATCTCTGTTGATTTGGTTATGAGGATGAGTCCAAGATTCTTGCAGAGTCTGAGGATTAGGAATAAAATCCTTTTCAGATTTGATCATCTTTAAATGATCAGGTATAGAATCTTTTTGATTTGGAGGTGGTTCCATTTCACTGGCTGTAGGACTACCAGGGATTTCTTGATAAAAAACTTTAGGGACATTTCCCGAAAAATCCACACCAGTAACTTTTCCTTTGTCATTATCTCTTCGGATAAGTTTTTCATCTTCATCATCCTCCGGGGTTTTTGAAGAAGAGGGTGGGTGAGGAGCAGTCCTCGAAGGGGCAGATGGCGAATAAGGAGCCATCCTAGCTGGGACAGACGAACAAGACGCTCTTCTAGAAGCAGTTCTGGATAAAGAATTCTCAAGGAATTTTAGATCTATAGAACCATCAGGGTATTGAATTACCCTTTCAATACGAGATCTCTCTGAATGAGAGGAAAAGGGTTGAGTGATTGCATCAAAATGCCATTCATCGTTAGACAGAATGTCATTCCAATTGATCAATCTAGGGACGAATATTGAACTATGCTCATGATTGGCCTCCATAAGCATGGTTACACCCTTTTGGCTCTCAATTCGAGCCTTTGGTGCAAGAGTAGTAGACATAAGCCGATAATATACTCTGTAAATAATCGCTATTTCTCGAGTATTGGCTTTGCTATTAAGATTTTTAGTTTTGACATTGAGTGTCAAAGAGGCCATGACATTAGGATCATTAATGTCTATTGAAAAGTTAGGATAACAATTAAAGTAAACCGGGCCATCGGCTAGATTACTTTGAAGAACACCTAACAGCGAATCATCAAAATTAAGAAATCTGTCATCTCTAAGGAGGACACAAAAAGGAATATCTAAGCCTTTCCTGAACAGGGGCTTAACAGCAACTTGCACTAAACCAATATGCAAATAATTGAATTTATTTTTATAACGATTAATATCGTTAGCATTCAACAAACGAATAATTTCAAAAGAATTATTGATAGCAACAGTTGATTCACAAGTTTTAATATTGTGATTAACAAATAAATTAAATTTACCTAAATGATAAATAGCTTTAAAAGGTTCTTCTGGTATATTCCAGTTTTGAAGATCATTTTCAAGCTTAGCAATCTTAGTTGCTTGGGAGGATAAATTAACATTGTTTAAAATAATATGAGCTTTAGAAAGCTTATAATTAATTTTTAGCAATTCGCCAGTAGCAGAATATAATTTGGAAGTACTTTTCTCTAAGTACTTTGTAGGAACAATACCCTTAACAATGCAATTTCTATCTGCACCACTGTCGAGCAAAGCAATTTTATTAATAACAAAATTCTTACTAACAACAATTTTGATAGGAATATGATGACTCTGAGGTCTAGCAGAAGTAATAACATCGATACCTGGACAAGAGGTAGTCGCGATATCAGGAGTAGGTGTGGCAGAAAGATCAATATTAAAAGGAGGATAATCTAGGTTATCCTTTTCATGGATATCATCTATTTCTTCATCGAGATTTTGTTTATCAATCTCTTTGAGGATTTTATCAGTAATGACATCAGTTTCGACTTTCCCAAGTCTAGATTTAATGTCTTTGATTTCTTCTTTGCGAGTCTTAACTTCTCTATGAAGATCAGAAATAGTAGGTTCAGCATTTCTTTCGAACCTATTTATGATTTGTTTCATGCTGAAAGGTTCAACCATAGTACGAGCTTTAGGTTTTTCTTTTTGGTTGAGAATGAGATTCTTGAGTTCTACAAGATATTTTTTCCTAGCTTCTTCATTATCAATATGTTCGATAATGTCGAAGAGAGCTTCTTTAGAGTCGTTACTAAGGCCTCTGATTTGAGGAATAGTTTCACAAACACAGAAAGCCTCAGTACAATTGCAATCTTTTCCTGATTGACTAGAGTCTGAATCATAATCGACGTTGATATCTTCTTCGTCGCTATATTCAGCAAAGTTATTTGAAGAATCGGATAAAGGTTCTTCAAGAATAGAAAAAAGTTTTTCTTTTGTTGCCTCGTCTATTTCAAGACTGTTGATCTTCTTCTGTTTTCCAGATCTGCATTCACTAGCTCTATGGCCAGATTTTCCACAAGTCCAACATACATCCTCTTTGGATTTCTTAAATCCTTTTCTTCCTTTTCTTCTTTTTGAAGATTTCTTATATTCCTTATCAGAAGTTCTTCTAGATTTGCTGCGATGAGTTTTCTTGCTATCTTTGCTTTCCTTTCTAATTTTTCTAGAAGGAGGGGTTAAAGTAACAAATTCGAAGTCTTGGCAGAAACTTCCCAATTCTCTTCTAGACGAAGATTTTTCTTTTTTAAGTTGATGCTTCAACTTAATGTCTGTGCAAAGTTCTAATCCTACAGTGTTTATTACACTAATAAGATCACCATATGTCATTTGATCATAAGGAATTTTTCCATCATTCCTATCTTGGATTTTGGTTCTTACCTTATCGGCAAAGAGAGGAGGGAGACCGCTAACAAATCTTTCTTTCCCAAAGTCTAAGTTACAGTCTGGTCTAATCATAACCTTTTGCATAAAATTATACTTATACCAGGTGAAATCATCTAAAGAAGGACAACTAATATTGTTAAGGATTTGGAGACGCCTATCCTGAAACAATTTTGGTTCTCCTATAAAATGTTTAGCAATGTGGTATAGAAGGGTAGCACATGCATCTTCTTTACCCACTTCAGTTGGAACTTCAGTAGTTCCTTCCATCTTAACTACTATCTCAGTAGCATGAGCTTCATAGATAATTTTCTTAGTTTCTTCTGAAACATAATTATCCCACCAATGTTTAATCATACCAGTAAATCCTGCAACAATCATAGAAGCAGCTTCCTTATCAGATGAATTTCTTATTTTATAAGCTGTGATTGCTATTCCCATCTCGTGGAGCTTGTTGTATATTTGATGTTCTGCAAGACCATCTATGTTCCATTCAGTAATACTACTTCCTTCATGAGAAGAAGTGGAGAGAAAAGCATTTTCCTCATACTGGAGATCAGGGAAGGAAGGTCTTTTATGATAGTTTTTTCGGTTATGAAATCTATCATTGGAGAGTTTTTGGACAAGATCATCTTTCTCTTTTATGGTAGCAACTTTTTTACCACCAATAACGGATTGACGAAATTCTTCTGTAGTAGGGATGGAAGAGGCTTTCTTATTTTTTCCCGATATAGAGAAATTGGCAAGTTTTTCATTGATTTTATCTAAAATATTGTCAGATATATCAAAGGTATTTTGAGCTTAGGATAATTTTCTCTGGAAAATTCATTGATTTTGAATATAGGATTTGGGTCTATTTTCTGACTCATGTTTGTAGAAGATAGAGGGACAGGCCTTCCTGAAAAAGAGGCTCTTTCTTTGGAATCTTCAATTTGTCTGGAAACAACATGAAGAATTTGATTTGTATAATTATTCTGTTCTATAATCTTGTTGATTTCAAGATTGGTAGCAAGGACAGAAGGTTTTTCTTCGGAGAGGATTTTGAAAGGGGAAGCTTTTATAATAGTTCCGGAAATAGGGATATTTATTCCTTCAAGAGGAGGAGTAATGCTTTCAACAACCTTGTTTGAAGTAGTATACCATTTATTGATAATGACTTTAAGAGAGTCTTTCTGATTATCACTTTTGCCGGTCATTTCAAACCATTTGAAGAAATCTATTTCACATTGGATTCTTTTCATATCCAACATCCAAGAGTTTGCTAAATTCTCTCTTTCTTTGAGAGTATAAGTAGCCTTATACCAATCTCTGTTGATTTGGTTATGAGGATGAGTCCAAGATTCTTGCAGAGTCTGAGGATTAGGAATAAAATCCTTTTCAGATTTGATCATCTTTAAATGATCAGGTATAGAATCTTTTTGATTTGGAGGTGGTTCCATGTCACTGGCTGTAGGACTACCAGGGATTTCTTGATAAAAAACTTTAGGGACATTTCCCGAAAAATCCACACCAGTAACTTTTCCTTTGTCATTATCTCTTCGGATAAGTTTTTCATCTTCATCATCCTCCGGGGTTTTTGAAGAAGAGGGTGGGTGAGGAGCAGTCCTTGAGGGGGCAGATGGCGAAATAGGAGCCATCCTTGAAGGGACAGACGAACAAGACGCTCTTCTAGAAGCAGTTCTAGATAAAGAATTCTCAAGGAATTTTAGATCTATAGAACCATCAGGGTATTGAATTACCCTTTCAATACGAGATCTCTCTGAATGAGAGGAAAAGGGTTGAGTGATTGCATCAAAATGCCATTCATCGTTAGACAGAATGTCATTCCAATTGATCAATCTAGGGACGAATATTGAACTATGCTCATGATTGGCCTCCATAAGCATGGTTACACCCTTTTGGCTCTCAATTCGAGCCTTTGGTGCAAGAGTAGTAGACATAAGCCGATAATATACTCTGTAAATAATCGCTATTTCTCGAGTATTGGCTTTGCTATTAAGATTTTTAGTTTTGACATTGAGTGTCAAAGAGTCCATGACCTTAGGATCATTAATGTCTATTGAAAAGTTAGGATAACAATTAAAGTAAACCGGGCCATCGGCTAGATTACTTTGAAGAACACCTAACAGCGAATCATCAAAATTAAGAAATCTGTCATCTCTAAGGAGGACACAAATAGGAATATCTAAGCCTTTCCTGAACAGGGGCTTAACAGCAACTTGCACTAAACCAATATGCAAATAATTGAATTTATTTTTATAACGATTAATATCGTTAGCATTCAACAAACGAATAATTTCAAGAGAATTATTAATAGCAACAGTTGATTCAAAAGTTTTAATATTGTGATTAACAAATAAATTAAATTTACCTAAATGATAAATAGCTTTAAAAGGTTCTTCTGGTATATTCCAGTTTTGAAGATCATTTTCAAGCTTAGCAATCTTAGTTGCTTGGGAGGATAAATTAACACTGTTTAAAATATGCTGGTTGGTTTCCATTTTTAAACGATACTGTCTTAAGGACTTATAGACAAAATCATATTAAATATAAACAGATAATTCAAGCAAGATCAATCAATAATAATATAAAATATGCAAAGAGATATTAAAGATCTAGATCTTAGTTTCTAAGGGAGGTTCTCTTGGTTTTACATCTGTTCTTTCTCTAGAGTTATCTTGGCTACGGGATCACCATACAAGGTCTAACGCTCTCCTAGCTTGACGACCTATTCCATTCGGCTAGCCAACGTATGAACCGGGTATTATTCGGTTACCTCACACACTTAGAGAAGAATGAACACCTCACACCAGTTAAAGAAACAAGATTAAGAACAAAATATCAATTAACATATTAAAATATTAAAATAGATTAATCAAAGCTTAAATAATCAATTCATAAATTAATATAAATTTTGTCATGCCCCAGACAGTATATGTACTTAGCTGCTCATGCTAGGTACGTATACTGCCAACATGGCTTTGATACCAATAACGAATCGGCGGTAATCCTCCGAAGTTGTATTAGTAAAATACGACAAGATTTATACGAAGAACAAAAGAGATTAATAAAAACTCACAGATTTTTATTTATATGAACATCAACATGAAAGAGCTACAGGCGGAAGCATTAAAAACATAGGGAGAAAGAGAGAGGTTTTCAGTATTGGGTACAATCCCTGATATGCTTTTTTCTTTCCCAAAATGCATTTGGAAAATCAGAGCAAATTTCATTTTCGAATTTTTTATGAAGATTGGATATTTTAACTTTCATAACCGAAAAAACTATCATAAAAGACCTTCCTTCCCTGATCTCCAGTATGAGGAAAATGCTTTTCTATCCACTTCTTCTCATGAAGGAAGTAGTATTACTGAATGGAACATAGATGGTCTTGCAGAACATCAAATATCCAACAAGCTCCACGAGATGGGAATAGCAATCACAGCTTATAAAATAAGAAATTCATCTGATAAGGAAGCTGCTTCTATGATTGTTGCAGGATTTACTGGTATGATCAAACATTGGTGGGATAATTATGTTTCAGAAGAAACTAAGAAAATTATCTATGAAGCTCATGCTACTGAGATAGTAGTTAAGATGGAAGGAACTACTGAAGTTCCAACTGAAGTGGTTAAAGAAGATGCATGTGCTACCCTTCTATACCACATTGCTAAACATTTTATAGGAGAACCAAAATTGTTTCAGGATAGGAGTCTCCAAATCCTTAACAATATTAGTTGTCCTTCTTTAGATGATTTCACCTGGTATAAGTATAATTTTATGCAAAAGGTTATGATTAGACCAGACTGTAACTTAGACTTTTGGAAAGAAAGATTTGTTAGCGGTCTCCCTCCTCTCTTTGCCGATAAGGTAAGAACCAAAATCCAAGATAGGAATGATGGAAAAATTCCTTATGATCAAATGACTTATGGTGATCTTATTAGTGTAATAAACACTGTAGGATTAGAACTTTGCACCGACATTAAGTTGAAGCATCAACTTAAAAAGGAAAAATCTTCGTCTAGAAGAGAATTGGGAAGTTTCTGCCAAGACTTCGGATTTGTTACTTTAACCCCTCCTTCTAGGAAACTTAGAAAGGAAAGCAAAGATAGCAAGAAAACTCATCGCGGCAAGTCTAGAAGAACTTCTGATAAGGAATATAAGAAATCTTCAAAAAGAAGAAAAGGACGAAAAGGATTTAAGAAATCCAAAGAGGATGTATGTTGGACTTGTGGAAAATCTGGCCATAGAGCTAGTGAATGCAGATCTGGAATTGTAACAAACCAAATGTTACCTCTACTTGCTTTAGATAGAGAATTTGAAAACTTTGAAGTTAGTACTCTTATCAAGCCTTGCTACACAGATGGCAACTTTGTTGATACAGACTGTTCCTACAAAACCAGAAAATTTTATGAAGCTATTCTGGTAGATACCGAATCCATCGAGATTGAACATAACAGGGATGATCAAAACCCTGACTTTATCAGATACTCCAGATTCACAATCAAGAGAATCTTGTCTCCGTTCGAATGGTATACGGATCATTTACACACTCCAGTGTCATTAACAATGCCTCATAGGCCACCAACTTACAATTGGCATGATTACAAATCAGCTTGGTTTAACTTCATGTATCTCCGACCAAGACATACTTGGTTCGTCAAATATTGCCCCCAGGTAATTAAATCAATTATTCCTAAATGGTTCTACGAATGGTGGAACATCTTTGGGGGAAATCTGCAGATATTGCCACAACAATTCCACGTCAAGTTCAGTGAGTTTCAGAATAATTCAGAGATATCTACTCTCCCAGAGTATATTAAATTATGTAAGTTCTTTATTCAGAAAAGAATTTCTTATATTATTTCTTGGAATTTTACCAAGGTAGAAATAGATAAAATCCGTTTCTTAGCTAAAGAGGTTATGATCAAAGGATGGACTCCCAAGCCAGTTGGAAGACCCATCGTTAATACTCCAGTTGTCAAACCTGGTAAAACCAAGACTTCAAAAGAAGAACTTAAAGCTAAACTTAAAAAAGCTATGGATAATCTTGAAGATTATACAGAAACACAAATCATGCAACTCGTCAGTGATGCAGCATCTTCGGGCAGCAGTAATGGAGACATGTGCGACCTAAAAGGAATTGCACAGTCTTATGTGGGCCCTGATTATGAATAGCAACTTGACTCTTCAGAAAAGTAGAGGCCAAAGGTCGGAATTACTTTTCAAAAGGAGACATTTTACTATTCCTAAAAAGGAATCTAATACTTTACTTTAAGTAAAAGCTAGCCCCACTCACCCGACAATAGACGGTCAAATAATGTAAAGAGCATCTTCTTACTCTATAAAAGAAGGGACTCTCTTATTAGTAAAGGCATCAGTCATTGTACCCAATACTGAAAACCTCTCTCTTTCTCCCTATGTTTTTAATGCTTCCGCCTGTAGCTCTTTCATGTTGATGTTCATATAAATAAAAATCTGTGAGTTTTTATTAATCTCTTTTGTTCTTCGTATAAATCTTGTCGTATTTTACTAATACAACTTCGGAGGATTACCGCCGATCCGTTATTGGTATCATACCCTTAACAATGCAATTTCTATCTGCACCACTGTCGAGCAAAGCAATTTTATTAATAACAAAATTCTTACTAACAACAATTTTGATAGGAATATGATGACTCTGAGGGCTAACAGAAGTAATAACATCGATACCTGGACAAGAGGTAGTCGCGATATCAGGAGTAGGTGTGGCAGAAAGATCAATATTAAAAGGAGGATAATCTAGGTTATCCTTTTCAGGGATATCATCTATTTCTTCATCGAGATTTGATTTACAATCAACTCTTAATAAAAATTCTTTATTAATTAAGTCATCTTGAAATTTTGTGATACATAGCACTATAGACAAGATTTCCTTTTTAACAGTGGAATAATTCTTCTGGGCAGAATTCCAGATTCCAGAAGTGAACCTAACTAATTGTTCAGGGGATTCTAAGGATTTTCTTTGTTTAAGAATACCTCCATAACCAATATCTGACGCATCGGTTTCTACGATCATAAAGTCATTAGGATTAGGAATACCTAGACATGGAAGACTTTGAACTAATTTCTTAATGGCTATAACTGCCTGAGTTTGTTCAATTCCCCAAGGAATTGGAGTCTTCTTAAGCCTTTTATATAAAGGTTCACAGGTTTGTCTGACTTTTGGTATGAAATCAGCCACATAGTTTAAGCTTCCCAAAAATCTCTGCAATTGGGTTTTGTCAATAATTTCATCAGGGAATTTGGATGAGAACTCGATGGCTCTACAAATAGGTTTATAGCTTCCTTGATAAAGATCATGACCTAAGAATCTAATCTTAGTTTGAAAAAGCTTAATCTTCTTGGCACTGACTACTAAACCATTTATCTTAACAATCTTAAAGAAAGTATTAAGATGCTTGAAATGAGAATCAATGTCATCAGAGAAGATAAGCACATCATCAATATAAACATTGGACATGTAGCTATAATTATTGAAAATGTTATTCATGATATTTTGAAATTCAGATGGGGCATTTTTTAACCCAAAAGGCATGACATTCCATTCATATTGTCCAAACGGGACATTGAAAGCAGTTTTATATTTATCTTTATCAGCAATTTGTATTTGCCAAAACCAGATTTCATATCAAACTTACTATAGACATTAGCCTTATAAGTTCTTTTTAACAAATCTCTTTTATTAGGTATAGGATACCTAATCCATTTCAAAACAGCATTTAAAGGTTTATAATTAATAACGAGTCTAGGTGCTCCTCTTTCTTTTTCAGCACTATTGTTAACATAGAAAGCAGAGCAACTCCAAGGAGATTTAGAAACATTAATAATTTTATTTTTTAATAAATTATCAATTTCTATTTTACAATAATCAAGTAATTCATGATTCATTTGAATAGGTCTAGCCTTAGTAGTAATAGCCTGTTCATTAAATCCATCAATGTAAGGCAAATCCACAATATGCTTTTTTCTTTCCCAGAATGCATTTGGAAAATCAGAGCAAATTTCATTTTCGAATTTTTTATGAAGATTGGATATTTTAACTTCCATCTCCGGGGTTTTTAAAATTTGCTCAATTTTTTTAATTTTTATTTCTTCTTTTAGAAAATTAACATGTTGAGATAAAGAGTTTATTCTAAAAACGGTCTTATCTCTGATAAAATTACTTTCATCTTGAGAAAGAGTTTTAACAAATGGAAAATGTAACTCTTTTCCCAAAATAGAAGTAGTAATACCATTAAGATTAGTAATGAAAGGTTTTATCTGAGAGATAAAAGGAATTCCAAGAATGATATCTTCATTAATATCTTCAGTAATAATAAAATCATTGGTTAAACAGATACTATTATTGCAAATATGAGCTTTAGAAAGCTTATAATTAATTTTCAGCAACTCACCAGTAGCAGAATATAGTTTAGAAGTACTTTTCTCTAAGTACTTTGTAGGAACAATACCTTTAACAATGCAATTTCTATCTGCACCACTGTCAAGTAAAGCTATTTTATTAATAACAAAGTTCTTATTAACAACAATTTTAATAGGAATATGATGACTCTGAGGTCTGACAGAGGTAATAACATCGATACCTGGACTAGAGGTAGAAGCGATATTAGGAGTTGGTTCAGCACTAAGATCAATCTGAAAAGGAGGATAATCAAGGTTATCCTTTTCAGGTTCATCTTTAGTTTCTTCATTAAAGTCTTGCTTATCAATCTCTTTTAAGATTTTATCAGCAATGGCATCAGTTTCGACTTTTCCAAGTCTAGACTTAATGTCTCTGATTTCTTCTTTAAGAGTTTTGACTTCTAAATGAAGATCAGATATAGAAGGCTCGGCATTTCTTTCGATCCTGTTCATGATTTGTTTCATGCTGAAGGGTTCAACCATAGGGCGAGCTTTAGGCTTTTCCTTTTGGTTGAGAATGAGGTTCTTGAGTTCTACAAGATATTTTTTCCTAGCTTCTTCATTATCAATATGCTCGATAATGTCGAAGAGAGCTTCTTTGGAGTCATTGCTAAGGACTCTAATTTGAGGAATACTTTCACAGACACAGAATGCTTCTGTGCAGTTACAATCTCTACCGGATTGGCTGGAATCTGAATCATAGTCAACGTTGATATTTTCTTCGTCGCTATATTCAGCAGAGTTATTTGAAGAATCGGATAAAGGTTCTTCAAGAATAGAAAAAAGTTTTTCTTTTGTTGCCTCGTCTATTTCAAGACTGTTGATCTTCTTCTGTTTTCCAGATCTGCATTCACTAGCTCTCTGGCCAGATTTTCCACAAGTCCAACATACATCCTCTTTGGATTTCTTAAATCCTTTTCGTCCTTTTCTTCTTTTTGAAGATTTCTTATATTCCTTATCAGAAGTTCTTCTAGATTTGCTGCGATGAGTTTTCTTGCTATCTTTGCTTTCCTTTCTAATTTTTCTAGAAGGAGGGGTTAAAGTAACAAATCCGAAGTCTTGGCAGAAACTTCCCAATTCTCTTCTAGACGAAGATTTTTCCTTTTTAAGTTGATGCTTCAACTTAATGTCTGTGCAAAGTTCTAATCCTACAGTGTTTATTACACTAATAAGATCACCATATGTCATTTGATCATAAGGAATTTTTCCATCATTCCTATCTTGGATTTTGGTTCTTACCTTATCGGCAAAGAGAGGAGGGAGACCGCTAACAAATCTTTCTTTCCAACAGTCTAAGTTACAGTCTGGTCTAATCATAACCTTTTGCATAAAATTATACTTATACCAGGTGAAATCATCTAAAGAAGGACAACTAATATTGTTAAGGATTTGGAGACTCCTATCCTGAAACAATTTTGGTTCTCCTATAAAATGTTTAGCAATGTGGTATAGAAGGGTAGCACATGCATCTTCTTTAACCACTTAAGTTGGAACTTCAGTAGTTCCTTCCATCTTAACTACTATCTCAGTAGCATGAGCTTCATAGATAATTTTCTTAGTTTCTTCTGAAACATAATTATCCCACCAATGTTTAATCATACCAGTAAATCCTGCAACAATCATAGAAGCAGCTTCCTTATCAGATGAATTTCTTATTTTATAAGCTGTGATTGCTATTCCCATCTCGTGGAGCTTGTTGTATATTTGATGTTCTGCCAGACCATCTATGTTCCATTCAGTAATACTACTTCCTTCATGAGAAGAAGTGGATAGAAAAGCATTTTCCTCATACTGGAGATCAGGGAAGGAAGGTCTTTTATGATAGTTTTTTCGTTTATGAAATCTATCATTGGAGAGTTTTTGGACAAGATCATCTTTTTCTTTTATGGTAGCAACTTTTTTACCACCAATAACGGATTGACGAAATTCTTCTGTAGTAGGGATGGAAGAGGTTTTCTTATTTTTTCCCGCTATAGAGAAATTGGCAAGTTTTTCATTGATTTTATCTAAAATATTGTCAGATATATCAAAGGTATTTTTGAGCTTAGGATAATTTTCTCTGGAAAATTCATTGATTTTGAATATAGGATTTGGGTCTATTTTCTGACTCATGTTTGTAGAAGATAGAGGGACAGGCCTTCCTGAAAAAGAGGCTCTTTCTTTGGAATCTTCAATTTGTCTGGAAACAACATGAAGAATTTCATTTGTATAATTATTCTGTTCTATAATCTTGTTGATTTCAAGATTGGTGGCAAGGACAGAAGGTTTTTCTTCAGAGAGGATTTTGAAAGGAGAAGCTTTTATAATAGTTCCGGAAATAGGGATATTTATTCCTTCAAGAGGAGGAGTAATGCTTTCAACAACCTTGTTTGAAGTAGTATACCATTTATTGATAATGACTTTAAGAGAGTCTTTCTGATTATCAATTTTGCCGGTCATTTCAAACCATTTGAAGAAATCTATTTCACATTGGATTCTTTTCATATCCAACATCCAAGAGTTTGCAAAATTCTCTCTTTCTTTGAGAGTATAAGTAGCCTTATACCAATCTCTGTTGATTTGGTTATGAGGATGAGTCCAAGATTCTTGCAGAGTCTGAGGATTAGGAATAAAATCCTTTTCAGATTTGATCATCTTTAAATGATCAGGTATAGAATCTTTTTGATTTGGAGGTGGTTCCATGTCACTGGCTGTAGGACTACCAGGGATTTCTTGATAAAAAACTTTAGGGACATTTCCCGAAAAATCCACACCAGTAACTTTTCCTTTGTCATTATCTCTTCGGATAAGTTTTTCATCTTCATCATCCTCCGGGGTTTTTGAAGAAGAGGGTGGGTGAGGAGCAGTCCTCGAAGGAGCAGATGGCGAATAAGGAGCCATCCTAGCTGGGACAGACGAACAAGACGCTCTTCTAGAAGCAGTTCTGGATAAAGAATTCTCAAGGAATTTTAGATCTATAGAACCATCAGGGTATTGAATTACCCTTTCAATACGAGATCTCTCTGAATGAGAGGAAAAGGGTTGAGTGATTGCATCAAAATGCCATTCATCGTTAGACAGAATGTCATTCCAATTGATCAATCTAGGGACGAATATTGAACTATGCTCATGATTGGCCTCCATAAGCATGGTTACACCCTTTTGGCTCTCAATTCGAGCCTTTGGGGCAAGAGTAGTAGACATAAGCCGATAATATACTCTGTAAATAATCGCTATTTCTCGAGTATTGGCTTTGCTATTAAGATTTTTAGTTTTGACATTGAGTGTCAAAGAGTCCATGACATTAGGATCATTAATGTCTATTGAAAAGTTAGGATAACAATTAAAGTAAACCGGGCCATCGGCTAGATTACTTTGAAGAACACCTAACAGCGAATCATCAAAATTAAGAAATCTGTCATCTCTAAGGAGGACACAAATAGGAATATCTAAGCCTTTCCTGAACAGGGGCTTAACAGCAACTTGCACTAAACCAATATGCAAATAATTGAATTTATTTTTATAACGATTAATATCGTTAGCATGCAACAAACGAATAATTTCAAGAGAATTATTGATAGCAACAGTTGATTCACAAGTTTTAATATTGTGATTAACAAATAAATTAAATTTACCTAAATGATAAATAGCTTTAAAAGGTTCTTCTGGTATATTCCAGTTTTGAAGATCATTTTCAAGCTTAGCAATCTTAGTTGCTTGGGAGGATAAATTAACACTGTTTAAAATATGCTGGTTGGTTTCCATTTTAAAACGATACTGTCTTAAGGACTTATAGACAAAAATATATTAAATTAGAAACAGATAATTTAAGCATGATCAATCAATAATAATATAAAAACATGCAAAGAGATATTAAAGATCTAGATCTTAGTTTCTAAGGGAGGTTCTCTTGGTTTTACATCTGTTCTTTCTCTAGAGTTATCTTGGCTACGGGATCACCATACAAGGTCTAACGCTCTCCTAGCTTGACGACCTATTCAATTCGGCTAGCCAACGTATGAACCGGGTATTATTCGGTTACCCCACACACTTAGAGAAGAATGAACACCTCACACCAGTTATAGAAACAAGATTAAGAACATAATATCAATTAACATATTAAAATATTAAAATAGATTAATCAAAGCTTAAATAATCAATTCATAAATTAATATAAATTTTGTCATGCCCCAGACAGTATATGTACTTAGCTGCTCATGCTAGGTACGTATACTGCCAACCTGGCTCTGATACCAATAACGGATCGGCGGTAATCCTCCGAAGTTGTATTAGTAAAATACGACAAGATTTATACGAAGAACAACAAAGATAAATAAAAACTCACAGATTTTTATTTATATGAACATCAACATGAAAGAGCTACAGGCGGAAGCATTAAAAACATAGGGAGAGAGAGAGAGAGGTTTTCAGTATTGGGTACAATAGCTGATGCCTTCACTAATGAGAGAGTCCCTTCTTTTATAGAGTAAGAAGATGCTCTTTACATTATTTGACCGTCTATTGTCGGTTGAGTGGGGCTAGCTTTTACTTAAAGTAAAGTATTAGATTCCTTTTTAGGAATAGTAAAATGTCTCCTTTTGAAAAGTAATTCCGACCTTTGGCCTCTACTTTTCTGAAGAGTCAAGTTGCTATTCATAATCAGGGTCCACATAAGACTGTGCAATTCCTTTTAGGTCGCACATGTCTCCATTACTGCTGCCCGAAGATGCTGCATCACTGACGAGTTGCATGATTTGTTGTTCTGTATAATCTTCAAGATTATCCATAGCTTTTTTAAGTTTAGCTTTAAGTTCTTCTTTTGAAGTCTTGGTTTTACCAGGTTTGACAACTGGAGTATTAACGATGGGTCTTCCAACTGGCTTGGGAGTCCATCCTTTGATCATAACCTCTTTAGCTAAGAAACGGATTTTATCTATTTCTACCTTGGTAAAATTCCAAGAAATAATATAAGAAATTCTTTTCTGAATAAAGAACTTACATAATTTAATATATTCTGGGAGAGTAGATATCTCCGGATTATTCTGAAACTCACTGAACTTGACGTGGAATTGTTGTGGCAATATCTGCAAATTTCCCCCAAAGATGTTCCACCATTCGTAGAACCATTTGGGAATAATTGATTTAATTACCTGGGGGCAATATTTGACGAACCAAGTATGTCTTGGTCGGAGATACATGAAGTTAAACCAAGCTGATTTGTAATCATGCCAATTGTAAGTTTGTGGCCTATGAGGCATTGTTAATGACACTGGAGTGTGTAAATGATCCGTATACCATTCGAACGGAGACAAGATTCTCTTGATTGTGAATCTGGAGTATCTGATAAAGTCAGGGTTTTGATCATCCCTGTTATGTTCAATCTCGATGGATTCGGTATCTACCAGAATAGCTTCATAAAATTTTCTGGTTTTGTAGGAACAGTCTGTATCAACAAAGTTGCCATCTGTGTAGCAAGGCTTGATAAGAGTACTAACTTCAAAGTTTTCAAATTCTCTATCTAAAGCAAGTAGAGGTAACATTTGGTTTGTTACAAAATCAAATTTTTCTTCTTTTGGAATAGAAGTTTGAGTAGGAGTGGGAGTAAGTATTTCAGGCTTAACAGCTTGGGCAAAAGACTCAGGGGTCTTCATAGTATAATTGTCTTTGGTTTGGACATTAGAGCTTGAAGCTCCTGGAGTTAGAGGTCTGTTTGGCCTTAATTGTATCAACTTGGTAGGATTGGGAGGAGGAAGAGCAGGCAATTTGGGATAGTCTGCCAACATAGTGAATCTATTGTCAAATACCGGTCTTTGTGGGGTTTTTGCCGGTGTCATTGGAGGTAAGACGAATGGTTTCGTCAGAGGTTTTCCTTCTTTCGAAGGAGTATTAGGCTTGAAAGGCCTCATTTTTTCCCTGTAAAAATTCTCTTGTTAGAAAATCAGGTAAAGAGTTATTTTCTCCTTTTATAAAATCTATTTGAAAATCAAAGCTAGATAATAGAGCTTGCCATCTAGCAAATATTTGTTTTGAAACAAGATTTTTTACATCCTTTTGTAAAATTTCTTTAGCTGATTTACAATCAACTCTTAATAAAAATTCTTTATTAATTAAGTCATCTTGAAATTTTGTGATACATAGCACTATAGACAAGATTTCCTTTTTAACAGTGGAATAATTCTTCTGGGCAGAATTCCAGATTCCAGAAGTGAACCTAACTAATTGTTCAGGGGATTCTAAGGATTTTCTTTGTTTAAGAATACCTCCATAACCAATATCTGACGCATCGGTTTCTACGATCATAAAGTCATTAGGATTAGGAATACCTAGACATGGAAGACTTTGAACTAATTTCTTAATGGCTATAACAGCCTGAGTTTGTTCAATTCCCCAAGGAATTGGAGTCTTCTTAAGCCTTTTATATAAAGGTTCAC
This sequence comes from Solanum appendiculatum, assembly GCA_018342035.1. Taxonomy (NCBI): domain Eukaryota; kingdom Viridiplantae; phylum Streptophyta; class Magnoliopsida; order Solanales; family Solanaceae; genus Solanum; species Solanum appendiculatum. The sequence goes on along the minus strand of JAGDQO010000179.1, from coordinate 20,358 downwards.
AGGTTTGTCTGACTTTTGGTATGAAATCAGCCACATAGTTTAAGCTTCCCAAAAATCTCTGCAATTGGGTTTTGTCAATAATTTCATCAGGGAATTTGGATGAGAACTCGATGGCTCTACAAATAGGTTTATAGCTTCCTTGGTAAAGATCATGACCTAAGAATCTAATCTTAGTTTGAAAAAGCTTAATCTTCTTGGCACTGACTACTAGACCATTTATCTTAACAATCTTAAAGAAAGTATTAAGATGCTTGAAATGAGAATCAATATCATCAGAGAAGATAAGCACATCATCAATATAAACAATGGACATGTAGCTATAATTATTGAAAATGTTATTCATAATATTTTGAAATTCAGATGGGGCATTTTTTAACCCAAAAGGCATGACATTCCATTCATATTGTCCAAACGGGACATTGAAAGCAGTTTTATATTTATCTTTATCAGCAATTTGTATTTGCCAAAAACCAGATTTCATATCAAACTTACTATAGACATTAGCCTTATAAGTTCTTTTTAACAAATCTCTTTTATTAGGTATAGGATACCTAATCCATTTCAAAACAGCATTTAAAGGAATATCTAAGCCTTTCCTGAACAGGGGCTTAACAGCAACTTGCACTAAACCAATATGCAAATAATTGAATTTATTTTTATAACGATTAATATCGTTAGCATTCAACAAACGAATAATTTCAAGAGAATTATTGATAGCAACAGTTGATTCACAAGTTTTAATATTGTGATTAACAAATAAATTAAATTATTTGCATATTGGTTTAGTGCAAGTTGCTGTTAAGCCCCTGTTCAGGAAAGGCTTAGATATTCCTATTTGTGTCCTCCTTAGAGATGACAGATTTCTTAATTTTGATGATTCGCTGTTAGGTGTTCTTCAAAGTAATCTAGCCGATGGCCCGGTTTACTTTAATTGTTATCCTAACTTTTCAATAGACATTAATGATCCTAATGTCATGGACTCTTTGACACTCAATGTCAAAACTAAAAATCTTAATAGCAAAGCCAATACTCGAGAAATAGCGATTATTTACAGAGTATATTATCGGCTTATGTCTACTACTCTTGCACCAAAGGCTCGAATTGAGAGCCAAAAGGGTGTAACCATGCTTATGGAGGCCAATCATGAGCATAGTTCAATATTCGTCCCTAGATTGATCAATTGGAATGACATTCTGTCTAACGATGAATGGCATTTTGATGCAATCACTCAACCCTTTTCCTCTCATTCAGAGAGATCTCGTATTGAAAGGGTAATTCAATACCCTGATGGTTCTATAGATCTAAAATTCCTTGAGAATTCTTTATCCAGAACTGCTTCTAGAAGAGCGTCTTGTTCGTCTGTCCCAGCTAGGATGGCTCCTTATTCGCCATCTGCTCCTTCGAGGACTGCTCCTCACCCACCCTCTTCTTCAAAAACCCCGGAGGATGATGAAGATGAAAAACTTATCCGAAGAGATAATGACAAAGGAAAAGTTACTGGTGTGGATTTTTCGGGAAATGTCCCTAAAGTTTTTTATCAAGAAATCCCTGGTAGTCCTACAGCCAGTGAAATGGAACCACCTCCAAATCAAAAAGATTCTATACCTGATCATTTAAAGATGATCAAATCTGAAAAGGATTTTATTCCTAATCCTCAGACTCTGCAAGAATCTTGGACTCATCCTCATAACCAAATCAACAGAGATTGGTATAAGGCTACTTATACTCTCAAAGAAAGAGAGAATTTTGCAAACTCTTGGATGTTGGATATGAAAAGAATCCAATGTGAAATAGATTTCTTCAAATGGTTTGAAATGACCGGCAAAATTGATAATCAGAAAGACTCTCTTAAAGTCATTATCAATAAATGGTATACTACTTCAAACAAGGTTGTTGAAAGCATTACTCCTCCTCTTGAAGGAATAAATATCCCTATTTCCGGAACTATTATAAAAGCTTCTCCTTTCAAAATCCTCTCTGAAGAAAAACCTTCTGTCCTTGCCACCAATCTTGAAATCAACAAGATTATAGAACAGAATAATTATACAAATCAAATTCTTCATGTCGTTTCTAGACAAATTGAAGATTCCAAAGAAAGAGCCTCTTTTTCAGGAAGGCCTGTCCCTCTATCTTCTACAAACGTGAGTCAGAAAATAGACCCAAATCCTATATTCAAAATCAATGAATTTTCCAGAGAAAATTATCCTAAGCTCAAAAATACCTTTGATATATCTGACAATATTTTAGATAAAATCAATGAAAAACTTGCCAATTTCTCTATATCGGGAAAAAATAAGAAAACCTCTTCCATCCCTACTACAGAAGAATTTCGTCAATCCGTTATTGGTGGTAAAAAAGTTGCTACCATAAAAGAAAAAGATGATCTTGTCCAAAAACTCTCCAATGATAGATTTCATAACCGAAAAAACTATCATAAAAGACCTTCCTTCCCTGATCTCCAGTATGAGGAAAATGCTTTTCTATCCACTTCTTCTCATGAAGGAAGTAGTATTACTGAATGGAACATAGATGGTCTTGCAGAACATCAAATATACAACAAGCTCCACGAGATGGGAATAGCAATCACAGCTTATAAAATAAGAAATTCATCTGATAAGGAAGCTGCTTCTATGATTGTTGCAGGATTTACTGGTATGATTAAACATTGGTGGGATAATTATGTTTCAGAAGAAACTAAGAAAATTATCTATGAAGCTCATGCTACTGAGATAGTAGTTAAGATGGAAGGAACTACTGAAGTTCCAACTGAAGTGGTTAAAGAAGATGCATGTGCTACCCTTCTATACCACATTGCTAAACATTTTATAGGAGAACCAAAATTGTTTCAGGATAGGAGTCTCCAAATCCTTAACAATATTAGTTGTCCTTCTTTAGATGATTTCACCTGGTATAAGTATAATTTTATGCAAAAGGTTATGATTAGACCAGACTGTAACTTAGACTTTTGGAAAGAAAGATTTGTTAGCGGTCTCCCTCCTCTCTTTGCCGATAAGGTAAGAACCAAAATCCAAGATAGGAATGATGGAAAAATTCCTTATGATCAAATGACATATGGTGATCTTATTAGTGTAATAAACACTGTAGGATTAGAACTTTGCACAGACATTAAGTTGAAGCATCAACTTAAAAAGGAAAAATCTTCGTCTAGAAGAGAATTGGGAAGTTTCTGCCAAGACTTCGGATTTGTTACTTTAACCCCTCCTTCTAGAAAAATTAGAAAGGAAAGCAAAGATAGCAAGAAAACTCATCGCAGCAAATCTAGAAGAACTTCTGATAAGGAATATAAGAAATCTTCAAAAAGAAGAAAAGGAAGAAAAGGATTTAAGAAATCCAAAGAGGATGTATGTTGGACTTGTGGAAAATCTGGCCATAGAGCTAGTGAATGCAGATCTGGAAAACAGAAGAAGATCAACAGTCTTGAAATAGACGAGGCAACAAAAGAAAAACTTTTTTCTATTCTTGAAGAACCTTTATCCGATTCTTCAAATAACTTTGCTGAATATAGCGACGAAGAAGATATCAACGTCGATTATGATTCAGATTCTAGTCAATCAGGAAAAGATTGCAATTGTACTGAGGCTTTCTGTGTTTGTGAAACTATTCCTCAAATCAGAGTCCTTAGTAACGACTCTAAAGAAGCTCTCTTCGACATTATCGAACATATTGATAATGAAGAAGCTAGGAAAAAATATCTTGTAGAACTCAAGAATCTCATTCTCAACCAAAAGGAAAAACCTAAAGCTCGTACTATGGTTGAACCTTTCAGCATGAAACAAATCATAAATAGGTTCGAAAGAAATGCTGAACCTACTATTTCTGATCTTCATAGAGAAGTTAAGACTCTCAAAGAAGAAATCAAAGACATTAAATCTAGACTTGGGAAAGTCGAAACTGATGTCATTACTGATAAAATCCTCAAAGAGATTGATAAACAAAATCTCGATGAAGAAATAGATGATATCCCTGAAAAGGATAACCTAGATTATCCTCCTTTTAATATTGATCTTTCTGCCACACCTACTCCTGATATCGCGACTACCTCTTGTCCAGGTATCGATGTTATTACTTCTGTTAGACCTCAGAGTCATCATATTCCTATCAAAATTGTTGTTAGTAAGAATTTTGTTATTAATAAAATTGCTTTGCTCGACAGTGGTGCAGATAGAAATTGCATTGTTAAGGGTATTGTTCCTACAAAGTACTTAGAGAAAAGTACTTCCAAATTATATTCTGCTACTGGCGAATTGCTAAAAATTAATTATAAGCTTTCTAAAGCTCATATTTGCAATAACAATATTTGTTTGACCAATGATTTTATTATCACTGAAGATATTAATGAAGACATAATTCTTGGAATTCCTTTTATCTCTCAGATAAAACCTTTCATTACTAATCTTAATGGTATTACTACTTCCATTCTGGGAAAAGAGTTACATTTTCCATTTGTTAAAACTCTTTCTCAAGATGAAAGTAATTTTATCAGAGATAAGACCGTTTTTAGAATAAACTCTTTATCTCAACATGTTAATTTTCTCAAAGAAGAAATAAAAATTAAAAAAATTGAGCAAATTTTAAAAACCCCGGAGATGGAAGTTAAAATATCCAATCTTCATAAAAAATTCGAAAATGAAATTTGCTCTGATTTTCCAAATGCATTCTGGGAAAGAAAAAAGCATATTGTGGATTTACCTTACATTGATGGATTTAATGAACAGGCTATTACTACTAAGGCTAGACCTATTCAAATGAATCATGAATTACTTGATTATTGTAAAATAGAAATTGATAATTTATTAAAAAATAAAATTATTAATGTTTCTAAATCTCCTTGGAGTTGCTCTGCTTTCTATGTTAACAATAGTGCTGAAAAAGAAAGAGGAGCACCTAGACTCGTTATTAATTATAAACCTTTAAATGCTGTTTTGAAATGGATTAGGTATCCTATACCTAATAAAAGAGATTTGTTAAAAAGAACTTATAAGGCTAATGTCTATAGTAAGTTTGATATGAAATCTGGTTTTTGGCAAATACAAATTGCTGATAAAGATAAATATAAAACTGCTTTCAATGTCCCGTTTGGACAATATGAATGGAATGTCATGCCTTTTGGGTTAAAAAATGCCCCATCTGAATTTCAAAATATTATGAATAACATTTTCAATAATTATAGCTACATGTCCATTGTTTATATTGATGATGTGCTTATCTTCTCTGATGATATTGATTCTCATTTCAAGCATCTTAATACTTTCTTTAAGATTGTTAAGATAAATGGTCTAGTAGTCAGTGCCAAGAAGATTAAGCTTTTTCAAACTAAGATTAGATTCTTAGGTCATGATCTTTACCAAGGAAGCTATAAACCTATTTGTAGAGCCATCGAGTTCTCATCCAAATTCCCTGATGAAATTATTGACAAAACCCAATTGCAGAGATTTTTGGGAAGCTTAAACTATGTGGCTGATTTCATACCAAAAGTCAGACAAACCTGTGAACCTTTATATAAAAGGCTTAAGAAGACTCCAATTCCTTGGGGAATTGAACAAACTCAGGCTGTTATAGCCATTAAGAAATTAGTTCAAAGTCTTCCATGTCTAGGTATTCCTAATCCTAATGACTTTATGATCGTAGAAACCGATGCGTCAGATATTGGTTATGGAGGTATTCTTAAACAAAGAAAATCCTTAGAATCCCCTGAACAATTAGTTAGGTTCACTTCTGGAATCTGGAATTCTGCCCAGAAGAATTATTCCACTGTTAAAAAGGAAATCTTGTCTATAGTGCTATGTATCACAAAATTTCAAGATGACTTAATTAATAAAGAATTTTTATTAAGAGTTGATTGTAAATCAGCTAAAGAAATTTTACAAAAGGATGTAAAAAATCTTGTTTCAAAACAAATATTTGCTAGATGGCAAGCTCTATTATCTAGCTTTGATTTTCAAATAGATTTTATAAAAGGAGAAAATAACTCTTTACCTGATTTTCTAACAAGAGAATTTTTACAGGGAAAGAATGAGGCCTTTCAAGCCTAATACTCCTTCGAAAGAAGGAAAACCTCTGACTAAACCATTCGTCTTACCTCCAATGACACCGGCAAAAACCCCACAAAGACCGGTATTTGACAATAGATTCACTATGTTGGCAGACTATCCCAAATTGCCTGCTCTTCCTCCTCCCAATCCTACCAAGTTGATACAATTAAGGCCAAACAGACCGAACAACAAAGATTAATAAAAACTCACAGATTTTTATTTATATGAACATCAACATGAAAGAGCTACAGGCGGAAGCATTAAAAACATAGGGAGAGAGAGAGAGAGGTTTTCAGTATTGGGTACAATAGCTGATGCCTTCACTAATGAGAGAGTCCCTTCTTTTATAGAGTAAGAAGATGCTCTTTACATTATTTGACCGTCTATTGTCGGTTGAGTGGGGCTAGCTTTTACTTAAAGTAAAGTATTAGATTCCTTTTTAGGAATAGTAAAATGTCTGGTTTTATCTGAGAGATAAAAGGAATTCCAAGAATTATGTCTTCATTAATATCTTCAGTGATAATAAAATCATTGGTCAAACAAATATTGTTATTGCAAATATGAGCTTTAGAAAGCTTATAATTAATTTTTAGCAATTCGCCAGTAGCAGAATATAATTTGGAAGTACTTTTCTCTAAGTACTTTGTAGGAACGGATCATTAATGTCTATTGAAAAGTTAGGATAACAATTAAAGTAAACCGGGCCATCGGCTAGATTACTTTGAAGAACACCTAACAGCGAATCATCAAAATTAAGAAATCTGTCATCTCTAAGGAGGACACAAATAGGAATATCTAAGCCTTTCTTGAACAGGGGCTTAACAGCAACTTGCACTAAACCAATATGCAAATAATTGAATTTATTTTTATAACGATTAATATCGTTAGCATTCAACAAACGAATAATTTCAAGAGAATTATTGATAGCAACAGTTGATTCACAAGTTTTAATATTGTGATTAACAAATAAATTAAATTTACCTAAATGATAAATAGCTTTAAAAGGTTCTTCTGGTATATTCCAGTTTTGAAGATCATTTTCAAGCTTAGCAATCTTAGTTGCTTGGGAGGATAAATTAACACTGTTTAAAATATGCTGGTTGGTTTCCATTTTTAAACAATACTGTCTTAAGGACTTATAGACAAAATTATATCAAATATAAACAGATAATTCAAGCATGATCAATCAATAATAATATAAAAATATGCAAAGAGATATTAAAGATCTAGATCTTAGTTTCTAAGGGAGGTTCTCTTGGTTTTACATCTGTTCTTTCTCTAGAGTTATCTTGGCTACGGGATCACCATACAAGGTCTAATGCTCTCCTAGCTTGACGACCTATTCAATTCGGCTAGCCAACGTATGAACCGGGTATTATTCGGTTACCTCACACACTTAGAGAAGAATGAACACCTCACACCAGTTATAGAAACAAGATTAAAAACATAATATCAATTAACATATTAAAATATTAAAATAGATTAATCAAAGCTTAAATAATCAATTCATAAATTAATATAAATTTTGTCATGCCCCAGACAGTATATGTACTTAGCTGCTCATGCTAGGTACGTATACTGCCAACATGGCTCTGATACCAATAACGGATCGGCGGTAATCCTCCGAAGTTGTATTAGTAAAATACGACAAGATTTATACGAAGAACAACAAAGATTAATAAAAACTCACAGATTTTTATTTATATGAACATCAACATGAAAGAGCTACAGGCGGAAGCATTAAAAACATAGGGAGAGAGAGAGAGAGGTTAGAGCAAATTTCATTTTCGAATTTTTTATGAAGATTGGATATTTTAACTTCCATCTCCGGGGTTTTTAAAATTTGCTCAATTTTTTTAATTTTTATTTCTTCTTTGAGAAAATTAACATGTTGAGATAAAGAGTTTATTCTAAAAACGGTCTTATCTCTGATAAAATTACTTTCATCTTGAGAAAGAGTTTTAACAAATGGAAAATGTAACTCTTTTCCCAGAATGGAAGTAGTAATACCATTAAGATTAGTAATGAAAGGTTTTATCTGAGAGATAAAGGAATTCCAAGAATTATGTCTTCATTAATATCTTCAGTGATAATAAAATCATTGGTCAAACAGATATTGTTATTGCAAATATGAGCTTTAGAAAGCTTATAATTAATTTTTAGCAATTCGCCAGTAGCAGAATATAATTTGGAAGTACTTTTCTCTAAGTACTTTGTAGGAAAAATACCCTTAACAATGCAATTTCTATCTGCACCACTGTCGAGCAAAGCAATTTTATTAATAACAAAATTCTTACTAACAACAATTTTGATAGGAATATGATGACTCTGAGGTCTAACAGAAGTAATAACATCGATACCTGGACAAGAGGTAGTCGCGATATCAGGGGTAGGTGTGGCAGAAAGATCAATATTAAAAGGAGGATAATCTAGGTTATCCTTTTCAGGGATATCATCTATTTCTTCATCGAGATTTTGTTTATCAATCTCTTTGAGGATTTTATCAGTAATGACATCAGTTTCGACTTTCCCAAGTCTAGATTTAATGTCTTTGATTTCTTCTTTGAGAGTCTTAACTTCTCTATGAAGATCAGAAATAGTAGGTTCAGCATTTCTTTCGAACCTATTTATGATTTGTTTCATGCTGAAAGGTTCAACCATAGTACGAGCTTTAGGTTTTTCCTTTTGGTTGAGAATGAGATTCTTGAGTTCTACAAGATATGTTTTCCTAGCTTCTTCATTATCAATATGTTCGATAATGTCGAAGAGAGCTTCTTAGGTCATGATCTTTACCAAGGAAGCTATAAACCTATTTGTAGAGCCATCGAGTTCTCATCCAAATTCCCTGATGAAATTATTGACAAAACCCAATTGCAGAGATTTTTGGGAAGCTTAAACTATGTGGCTGATTTCATACCAAAAGTCAGACAAACCTGTGAACCTTTATATAAAAGGCTTAAGAAGACTCCAATTCCTTGGGGAATTGAACAAACTCAGGCTGTTATAGCCATTAAGAAATTAGTTCAAAGTCTTCCATGTCTAGGTATTCCTAATCCTAATGACTTTATGATCGTAGAAACCGATGCGTCAGATATTGGTTATGGAGGTATTCTTAAACAAAGAAAATCCTCAGAATCCCCTGAACAATTAGTTAGGTTCACTTCTGGTATCTGGAATTCTGCCCAGAAGAATTATTCCACTGTTAAAAAGGAAATCTTGTCTATAGTGCTATGTATCACAAAATTTCAAGATGACTTAATTAATAAAGAATTTTTATTAAGAGTTGATTGTAAATCAGCTAAAGAAATTTTACAAAAGGATGTAAAAAATCTTGTTTCAAAACAAATATTTGCTAGATGGCAAGCTCTATTATCTAGCTTTGATTTTCAAATAGATTTTATAAAAGGAGAAAATAACTCTTTACCTGATTTTCTAACAAGAGAATTTTTACAGGGAAAAAATGAGGCCTTTCAAGCCTAATACTCCTTCGAAAGAAGGAAAACCTCTGACGAAACCATTCGTCTTACCTCCAATGACACCGGCAAAAACCCCACAAAGACCGGTATTTGACAATAGATTCACTATGTTGGCAGACTATCCCAAATTGCCTGCTCTTCCTCCTCCCAATCCTACCAAGTTGATACAATTAAGGCCAAACAGACCTCTAACTCCAGGAGCTTCAAGCTCTAATGTCCAAACCAAAGACAATTATACTATGAAGACCCCTGAGTCTTTTGCCCAAGCTGTTAAGCCTGAAATACTTACTCCCACTCCTACTCAAACTTCTATTCCAAAAGAAGAAAAATTTGATTTTGTAACAAACCAAATGTTACCTCTACTTGCTTTAGATAGAGAATTTGAAAACTTTGAAGTTAGTACTCTTATCAAGCCTTGCTACACAGATGGCAACTTTGTTGATACAGACTGTTCCTACAAAACCAGAAAATTTTATGAAGCTATTCTGGTAGATACCGAATCCATCGAGATTGAACATAACAGGGATGATCAAAACCCTGACTTTATCAGATACTCCAGATTCACAATCAAGAGAATCTTGTCTCCGTTCAGACCGTTTTTAGAATAAACTCTTTATCTCAACATGTTAATTTTCTCAAAGAAGAAATAAAAATTAAAAAAATTGAGCAAATTTTAAAAACCCCGGAGATGGAAGTTAAAATATCCAATCTTCATAAAAAATTCGAAAATGAAATTTGCTCTGATTTTCCAAATGCATTCTGGGAAAGAAAAAAGCATATTGTGGATTTACCTTACATTGATGGATTTAATGAACAGGCTATTACTACTAAGGCTAGACCTATTCAAATGAATCATGAATTACTTGATTATTGTAAAATAGAAATTGATAATTTATTAAAAAATAAAATTATTAATGTTTCTAAATCTCCTTGGAGTTGCTCTGCTTTCTATGTTAACAATAGTGCTGAAAAAGAAAGAGGAGCACCTAGACTCGTTATTAATTATAAACCTTTAAATGCTGTTTTGAAATGGATTAGGTATCCTATACCTAATAAAAGAGATTTGTTAAAAAGAACTTATAAGGCTAATGTCTATAGTAAGTTTGATATGAAATCTGGTTTTTGGCAAATACAAATTGCTGATAAAGATAAATATAAAACTAGTATTAGATTCCTTTTTAGGAATAGTAAAATGTCTCCTTTTGAAAAGTAATTCCGACCCAATAACGGATCGGCGGTAATCCTCCGAAGTTGTATTAGTAAAATACGACAAGATTTATACGAAGAACAACAAAGATTAATAAAAACTCACAGATTTTTATTTATATGAACATCAACATGAAAGAGCTACAGGCGGAAGCATTAAAAACATAGGGAGAGAGAGAGAGAGGTTTTCAGTATTGGGTACAATAGCTGATGCCTTCACTAATGAGAGAGTCCCTTCTTTTATAGAGTAAGAAGATGCTCTTTACATTATTTGACCGTCTATTGTCGGTTGAGTGGGGCTAGCTTTTACTTAAAGTAAAGTATTAGATTCCTTTTTAGGAATAGTAAAATGTCTCCTTTTGAAAAGTAATTCCGACCTTTGGCCTCTACTTTTCTGAAGAGTCAAGTTGCTATTCATAATCAGGGTCCACATAAGACTGTGCAATTCCTTTTAGGTCGCACATGTCTCCATTACTGCTGCCCGAAGATGCTGCATCACTGACGAGTTGCATGATTTGTTGTTCTGTATAATCTTCAAGATTATCCATAGCTTTTTTAAGTTTAGCTTTAAGTTCTTCTTTTGAAGTCTTGGTTTTACCAGGTTTGACAACTGGAGTATTAACGATGGGTCTTCCAACTGGCTTGGGAGTCCATCCTTTGATCATAACCTCTTTAGCTAAGAAACGGATTTTATCTATTTCTACCTTGGTAAAATTCCAAGAAATAATATAAGAAATTCTTTTCTGAATAAAGAACTTACATAATTTAATATATTCTGGGAGAGTAGATATCTCCGGATTATTCTGAAACTCACTGAACTTGACGTGGAATTGTTGTGGCAATATCTGCAAATTTCCCCCAAAGATGTTCCACCATTCGTAGAACCATTTTGGGAATAATTGATTTAATTACCTGGGGGCAATATTTGACGAACCAAGTATGTCTTGGTCGGAGATACATGAAGTTAAACCAAGCTGATTTGTAATCATGCCAATTGTAAGTTTGTGGCCTATGAGGCATTGTTAATGACACTGGAGTGTGTAAATGATCCGTATACCATTCGAACGGAGACAAGATTCTCTTGATTGTGAATCTGGAGTATCTGATGAAGTCAGGGTTTTGATCATCCCTGTTATGTTCAATCTCGATGGATTCGGTATCTACCAGAATAGCTTCATAAAATTTTCTGGTTTTGTAGGAACAGTCTGTATCAACAAAGTTGCCATCTGTGTAGCAAGGCTTGATAAGAGTACTAACTTCAAAGTTTTCAAATTCTCTATCTAAAGCAAGTAGAGGTAACATTTGGTTTGTTACAAAATCAAATTTTTCTTCTTTTGGAATAGAAGTTTGAGTAGGAGTGGGAGTAAGTATTTCAGGCTTAACAGCTTGGGCAAAAGACTCAGGGGTCTTCATAGTATAATTGTCTTTGGTTTGGACATTAGAGCTTGAAGCTCCTGGAGTTGTTCGGTCTGTTTGGCCTTAATTGTATCAACTTGGTAGGATTGGGAGGAGGAAGAGCAGGCAATTTGGGATAGTCTGCCAACATAGTGAATCTATTGTCAAATACCGGTCTTTGTGGGGTTTTTGCCGGTGTCATTGGAGGTAAGACGAATGGTTTCGTCAGAGGTTTTCCTTCTTTCGAAGGAGTATTAGGCTTGAAAGGCCTCATTTTTTCCCTGTAAAAATTCTCTTGTTAGAAAATCAGGTAAAGAGTTATTTTCTCCTTTTATAAAATCTATTTGAAAATCAAAGCTAGATAATAGAGCTTGCCATCTAGCAAATATTTGTTTTGAAACAAGATTTTTTACATCCTTTTTTAAAATTTCTTTAGCTGATTTACAATCAACTCTTAATAAAAATTCTTTATTAATTAAGTCATCTTGAAATTTTGTGATACATAGCACTATAGACAAGATTTCCTTTTTAACAGTGGAATAATTCTTCTGGGCAGAATTCCAGATTCCAGAAGTGAACCTAACTAATTGTTCAGGGGATTCTAAGGATTTTCTTTGTTTAAGAATACCTCCATAACCAATATCTGACGCATCGGTTTCTACGATCATAAAGTCATTAGGATTAGGAATACCTAGACATGGAAGACTTTGAACTAATTTCTTAATGGCTATAACAGCCTGAGTTTGTTCAATTCCCCAAGGAATTGGAGTCTTCTTAAGCCTTTTATATAAAGGTTCACAGGTTTGTCTGACTTTTGGTATGAAATCAGCCACATAGTTTAAGCTTCCCAAAAATCTCTGCAATTGGGTTTTGTCAATAATTTCATCAGGGAATTTGGATGAGAACTCGATGGCTCTACAAATAGGTTTATAGCTTCCTTGGTAAAGATCATGACCTAAGAATCTAATCTTAGTTTGAAAAAGCTTAATCTTCTTGGCACTGACTACTAGACCATTTATCTTAACAATCTTAAAGAAAGTATTAAGATGCTTGAAATGAGAATCAATATCATCAGAGAAGATAAGCACATCATCAATATAAACAATGGACATGTAGCTATAATTATTGAAAATGTTATTCATAATATTTTGAAATTCAGATGGGGCATTTTTTAACCCAAAAGGCATGACATTCCATTCATATTGTCCAAACGGGACATTGAAAGCAGTTTTATATTTATCTTTATCAGCAATTTGTATTTGCCAAAAACCAGATTTCATATCAAACTTACTATAGACATTAGCCTTATAAGTTCTTTTTAACAAATCTCTTTTATTAGGTATAGGATACCTAATCCATTTCAAAACAGCATTTAAAGGTTTATAATTAATAACGAGTCTAGGTGCTCCTCTTTCTTTTTCAGCACTATTGTTAACATAGAAAGCAGAGCAACTCCAAGGAGATTTAGAAACATTAATAATTTTATTTTTTAATAAATTATCAATTTCTATTTTACAATAATCAAGTAATTCATGATTCATTTGAATAGGTCTAGCCTTAGTAGTAATAGCCTGTTCATTAAATCCATCAATGTAAGGTAAATCCACAATATGCTTTTTTCTTTCCCAGAATGCATTTGGAAAATCAGAGCAAATTTCATTTTCGAATTTTTTATGAAGATTGGATATTTTAACTTCCATCTCCGGGGTTTTTAAAATTTGCTCAATTTTTTTAATTTTTATTTCTTCTTTGAGAAAATTAACATGTTGAGATAAAGAGTTTATTCTAAAAACGGTCTTATCTCTGATAAAATTACTTTCATCTTGAGAAAGAGTTTTAACAAATGGAAAATGTAACTCTTTTCCCAGAATGGAAGTAGTAATACCATTAAGATTAGTAATGAAAGGTTTTATCTGAGAGATAAAAGGAATTCCAAGAATTATGTCTTCATTAATATCTTCAGTGATAATAAAATCATTGGTCAAACAAATATTGTTATTGCAAATATGAGCTTTAGAAAGCTTATAATTAATTTTTAGCAATTCGCCAGTAGCAGAATATAATTTGGAAGTACTTTTCTCTAAGTACTTTGTAGGAACAATACCCTTAACAATGCAATTTCTATCTGCACCACTGTCGAGCAAAGCAATTTTATTAATAACAAAATTCTTACTAACAACAATTTTGATAGGAATATGATGACTCTGAGGTCTAACAGAAGTAATAACATCGATACCTGGACAAGAGGTAGTCGCGATATCAGGAGTAGGTGTGGCAGAAAGATCAATATTAAAAGGAGGATAATCTAGGTTATCCTTTTCAGGGATATCATCTATTTCTTCATCGAGATTTTGTTTATCAATCTCTTTGAGGATTTTATCAGTAATGACATCAGTTTCGACTTTCCCAAGTCTAGATTTAATGTCTTTGATTTCTTCTTTGAGAGTCTTAACTTCTCTATGAAGATCAGAAATAGTAGGTTCAGCATTTCTTTCGAACCTATTTATGATTTGTTTCATGCTGAAAGGTTCAACCATAGTAGGAGCTTTAGGTTTTTCCTTTTGGTTGAGAATGAGATTCTTGAGTTCTACAAGATATTTTTTCCTAGCTTCTTCATTATCAATATGTTCGATAATGTCGAAGAGAGCTTCTTTAGAGTCGTTACTAAGGACTCTGATTTGAGGAATAGTTTCACAAACACAGAAAGCCTCAGTACAATTGCAATCTTTTCCTGATTGACTAGAATCTGAATCATAATCGACGTTGATATCTTCTTCGTCGCTATATTCAGCAAAGTTATTTGAAGAATCGGATAAAGGTTCTTCAAGAATAGAAAAAAGTTTTTCTTTTGTTGCCTCGTCTATTTCAAGACTGTTGATCTTCTTCTGTTTTCCAGATCTGCATTCACTAGCTCTATGGCCAGATTTTCCACAAGTCCAACATACATCCTCTTTGGATTTCTTAAATCCTTTTCTTCCTTTTCTTCTTTTTGAAGATTTCTTATATTCCTTATCAGAAGTTCTTCTAGATTTGCTGCGATGAGTTTTCTTGCTATCTTTGCTTTCCTTTCTAATTTTTCTAGAAGGAGGGGTTAAAGTAACAAATCCGAAGTCTTGGCAGAAACTTCCCAATTCTCTTCTAGACGAAGATTTTTCCTTTTTAAGTTGATGCTTCAACTTAATGTCTGTGCAAAGTTCTAATCCTACAGTGTTTATTACACTAATAAGATCACCATATGTCATTTGATCATAAGGAATTTTTCCATCATTCCTATCTTGGATTTTGGTTCTTACCTTATCGGCAAAGAGAGGAGGGAGACCGCTAACAAATCTTTCTTTCCAAAAGTCTAAGTTACAGTCTGGTCTAATCATAACCTTTTGCATAAAATTATACTTATACCAGGTGAAATCATCTAAAGAAGGACAACTAATATTGTTAAGGATTTGGAGACTCCTATCCTGAAACAATTTTGGTTCTCCTATAAAATGTTTAGCAATGTGGTATAGAAGGGTAGCACATGCATCTTCTTTAACCACTTCAGTTGGAACTTCAGTAGTTCCTTCCATCTTAACTACTATCTCAGTAGCATGAGCTTCATAGATAATTTTCTTAGTTTCTTCTGAAACATAATTATCCCACCAATGTTTAATCATACCAGTAAATCCTGCAACAATCATAGAAGCAGCTTCCTTATCAGATGAATTTCTTATTTTATAAGCTGTGATTGCTATTCCCATCTCGTGGAGCTTGTTGTATATTTGATGTTCTGCAAGACCATCTATGTTCCATTCAGTAATACTACTTCCTTCATGAGAAGAAGTGGATAGAAAAGCATTTTCCTCATACTGGAGATCAGGGAAGGAAGGTCTTTTATGATAGTTTTTTCGGTTATGAAATCTATCATTGGAGAGTTTTTGGACAAGATCATCTTTTTCTTTTATGGTAGCAACTTTTTTACCACCAATAACGGATTGACGAAATTCTTCTGTAGTAGGGATGGAAGAGGTTTTCTTATTTTTTCCCGATATAGAGAAATTGGCAAGTTTTTCATTGATTTTATCTAAAATATTGTCAGATATATCAAAGGTATTTTTGAGCTTAGGATAATTTTCTCTGGAAAATTCATTGATTTTGAATATAGGATTTGGGTCTATTTTCTGACTCACGTTTGTAGAAGATAGAGGGACAGGCCTTCCTGAAAAAGAGGCTCTTTCTTTGGAATCTTCAATTTGTCTAGAAACGACATGAAGAATTTGATTTGTATAATTATTCTGTTCTATAATCTTGTTGATTTCAAGATTGGTGGCAAGGACAGAAGGTTTTTCTTCA
Organism: Solanum appendiculatum; assembly: GCA_018342035.1. Lineage (NCBI taxonomy): Eukaryota > Viridiplantae > Streptophyta > Magnoliopsida > Solanales > Solanaceae > Solanum > Solanum appendiculatum. The sequence continues at coordinate 3,899 of JAGDQO010000179.1, read as the reverse complement.
GAGAGGATTTTGAAAGGAGAAGCTTTTATAATAGTTCCGGAAATAGGGATATTTATTCCTTCAAGAGGAGGAGTAATGCTTTCAACAACCTTGTTTGAAGTAGTATACCATTTATTGATAATGACTTTAAGAGAGTCTTTCTGATTATCAATTTTGCCGGTCATTTCAAACCATTTGAAGAAATCTATTTCACATTGGATTCTTTTCATATCCAACATCCAAGAGTTTGCAAAATTCTCTCTTTCTTTGAGAGTATAAGTAGCCTTATACCAATCTCTGTTGATTTGGTTATGAGGATGAGTCCAAGATTCTTGCAGAGTCTGAGGATTAGGAATAAAATCCTTTTCAGATTTGATCATCTTTAAATGATCAGGTATAGAATCTTTTTGATTTGGAGGTGGTTCCATTTCACTGGCTGTAGGACTACCAGGGATTTCTTGATAAAAAACTTTAGGGACATTTCCCGAAAAATCCACACCAGTAACTTTTCCTTTGTCATTATCTCTTCGGATAAGTTTTTCATCTTCATCATCCTCCGGGGTTTTTGAAGAAGAGGGTGGGTGAGGAGCAGTCCTCGAAGGAGCAGATGGCGAATAAGGAGCCATCCTAGCTGGGACAGACGAACAAGACGCTCTTCTAGAAGCAGTTCTGGATAAAGAATTCTCAAGGAATTTTAGATCTATAGAACCATCAGGGTATTGAATTACCCTTTCAATACGAGATCTCTCTGAATGAGAGGAAAAGGGTTGAGTGATTGCATCAAAATGCCATTCATCGTTAGACAGAATGTCATTCCAATTGATCAATCTAGGGACGAATATTGAACTATGCTCATGATTGGCCTCCATAAGCATGGTTACACCCTTTTGGCTCTCAATTCGAAGTTGTATTAGTAAAATACGACAAGATTTATACGAAGAACAACAAAGATTAATAAAAACTCACAGATTTTTATTTATATGAACATCAACATGAAAGAGCTACAGGCGGAAGCATTAAAAACATAGGGAGAGAGAGAGAGAGGTTTTCAGTATTGGGTACAATAGCTGATGCCTTCACTAATGAGAGAGTCCCTTCTTTTATAGAGTAAGAAGATGCTCTTTACATTATTTGACCGTCTATTGGCGGTTGAGTGGGGCTAGCTTTTACTTAAAGTAAAGTATTAGATTCCTTTTTAGGAATAGTAAAATGTCTCCTTTTGAAAAGTAATTCCGACCTTTGGCCTCTACTTTTCTGAAGAGTCAAGTTGCTATTCATAATCAGGGTCCACATAAGACTGTGCAATTCCTTTTAGGTCGCACATGTCTCCATTACTGCTGCCCGAAGATGCTGCATCACTGACGAGTTGCATGATTTGTTGTTCTGTATAATCTTCAAGATTATCCATAGCTTTTTTAAGTTTAGCTTTAAGTTCTTCTTTTGAAGTCTTGGTTTTACCAGGTTTGACAACTGGAGTATTAACGATGGGTCTTCCAACTGGCTTGGGAGTCCATCCTTTGATCATAACCTCTTTAGCTAAGAAACGGATTTTATCTATTTCTACCTTGGTAAAATTCCAAGAAATAATATAAGAAATTCTTTTCTGAATAAAGAACTTACATAATTTAATATATTCTGGGAGAGTAGATATCTCCGGATTATTCTGAAACTCACTGAACTTGACGTGGAATTGTTGTGGCAATATCTGCAAATTTCCCCCAAAGATGTTCCACCATTCGTAGAACCATTTGGGAATAATTGATTTAATTACCTGGGGGCAATATTTGACGAACCAAGTATGTCTTGGTCGGAGATACATGAAGTTAAACCAAGCTGATTTGTAATCATGCCAATTGTAAGTTTGTGGCCTATGAGGCATTGTTAATGACACTGGAGTGTGTAAATGATCCGTATACCATTCGAACGGAGACAAGATTCTCTTGATTGTGAATCTGGAGTATCTGATGAAGTCAGGGTTTTGATCATCCCTGTTATGTTCAATCTCGATGGATTCGGTATCTACCAAAATAGCTTCATAAAACTTTCTGGTTTTGTAGGAACAGTCTGTATCAACAAAGTTGCCATCCGTGTAGCAGGGCTTGATAAGGGTACTAACTTCAAAGTTTTCAAATTCTCTATCTAAAGCAAGTAGAGGTAACATTTGGGTTGTTACAAAATCAAATTTTTCTTCTTTTGGAATAGAAGTTTGAGTAGGAGTGGGAGTAAGTATTTCAGGCTTAACAGCTTGGGCAAAAGACTCAGGGGTCTTCATAGTATAATTGTCTTTGGTTTGGACATTAGAGCTTGAAGCTCCTGGAGTTAGAGGTCTGTTTGGCCTTAATTGTATCAACTTGGTAGGATTGGGAGGAGGAAGAGCAGGCAATTTGGGATAGTCTGCCAACATAGTGAATCTATTGTCAAATACCGGTCTTTGTGGGGTTTTTGCCGGTGTCATTGGAGGTAAGACGAATGGTTTCGTCAGAGGTTTTCCTTCTTTCGAAGGAGTATTAGGCTTGAAAGGCCTCATTTTTTCCCTGTAAAAATTCTCTTGTTAGAAAATCAGGTAAAGAGTTATTTTCTCCTTTTATAAAATCTATTTGAAAATCAAAGCTAGATAATAGAGCTTGCCATCTAGCAAATATTTGTTTTGAAACAAGATTTTTTACATCCTTTTGTAAAATTTCTTTAGCTGATTTACAATCAACTCTTAATAAAAATTCTTTATTAATTAAGTCATCTTGAAATTTTGTGATACATAGCACTATAGACAAGATTTCCTTTTTAACAGTGGAATAATTCTTCTGGGCAGAATTCCAGATTCCAGAAGTGAACCTAACTAATTGTTCAGGGGATTCTAAGGATTTTCTTTGTTTAAGAATACCTCCATAACCAATATCTGACGCATCGGTTTCTACGATCATAAAGTCATTGGGATTAGGAATACCTAGACATGGAAGACTTTGAACTAATTTCTTAATGGCTATAACAGCCTGAGTTTGTTCAATTCCCCAAGGCATTGGAGTCTTCTTAAGCCTTTTATATAAAGGTTCACAGGTTTGTCTGACTTTTGGTATGAAATCAGCCACATAGTTTAAGCTTCCCAAAAATCTCTGCAATTGGGTTTTGTCAATAATAGCAATCACAGCTTATAAAATAAGAAATTCATCTGATAAGGAAGCTGCTTCTATGATTGTTGCAGGATTTACTGGTATGATTAAACATTGGTGGGATAATTATGTTTCAGAAGAAACTAAGAAAATTATCTATGAAGCTCATGCTACTGAGATAGTAGTTAAGATGGAAGGAACTACTGAAGTTCCAACTGAAGTGGTTAAAGAAGATGCATGTGCTACCCTTCTATACCACATTGCTAAACATTTTATAGGAGAACCAAAATTGTTTCAGGATAGGAGTCTCCAAATCCTTAACAATATTAGTTGTCCTTCTTTAGATGATTTCACCTGGTATAAGTATAATTTTATGCAAAAGGTTATGATTAGACAAGACTGTAACTTAGACTTTTGGAAAGAAAGATTTGTTAGCGGTCTCCCTCCTCTCTTTGCCGATAAGGTAAGAACCAAAATCCAAGATAGGAATGATGGAAAAATTCCTTATGATCAAATGACATATGGTGATCTTATTAGTGGAATAAACACTGTAGGATTAGAACTTTGCACAGACATTAAGTTGAAGCATCAACTTAAAAAGGAAAAATCTTCGTCTAGAAGAGAATTGGGAAGTTTCTGCCAAGACTTCGGATTTGTTACTTTAACCCCTCCTTCTAGAAAAATTAGAAAGGAAAGCAAAGATAGCAAGAAAACTCATCGCAGCAAATCTAGAAGAACTTCTGATAAGGAATATAAGAAATCTTCAAAAAGAAGAAAAGGAAGAAAAGGATTTAAGAAATCCAAAGAGGATGT
>JAGDQO010000178.1:0-14826 GCA_018342035.1 Solanum appendiculatum | reverse complement strand
AGCTGTGATTGCTATTCCCATCTCGTGGAGCTTGTTGTATATTTGATGTTCTGCAAGACCATCTATGTTCCATTCAGTAATACTACTTCCTTCATGAGAAGAAGTGGAGAGAAAAGCATTTTCCTCATACTGGAGATCAGGGAAGGAAGGTCTTTTATGATAGTTTTTTCGGTTATGAAATCTATCATTGGAGAGTTTTTGGACAAGATCATCTTTCTCTTTTATGGTAGCAACTTTTTTACCACCAATAACGGATTGACGAAATTCTTCTGTAGTAGGGATGGAAGAGGCTTTCTTATTTTTTCCCGATATAGAGAAATTGGCAAGTTTTTCATTGATTTTATCTAAAATATTGTCAGATATATCAAAGGTATTTTTGAGCTTAGGATAAGTTTCTCTGGAAAATTCATTGATTTTGAATATAGGATTTGGGTCTATTTTCTGACTCATGTTTGTAGAAGATAGAGGGACAGGCCTTCCTGAAAAAGAGGCTCTTTCTTTGGAGGCTTCAATTTGTCTAGAAACGACATGAAGAATTTGATTAGTATAATTGTTTTGTTCTATAATCTTGTTAATATCAAGATTAGTAGCAATAACAGAAGGCTTTTCTGAGGAAAGGATTTTAAAAGGGGAAGCTTTTATAATAGTTCCGGAAATAGGGATATTTATTCCTTCAAGAGGAGGAGTAATGCTTTCAACAACCTTATTTGAAGCAGTATACCATTTATTGATAATGACTTTAAGAGAGTCTTTCTGATTATCAATTTTGCCGGTCATTTCAAACCATTTGAAGAAATCTATTTCACATTTGATTCTTTTCATATCCAACATCCAAGAGTTTGCAAAATTCTCTCTTTCTTTGAGAGTATAAGTAGCCTTATACCAATCTCTGTTGATTTGGTTATGAGGATGAGTCCAAGATTCTTGCAGAGTCTGAAGATTAGGAATAAAATCCTTTTCAGATTTGATCATCTTTAAATGATCAGGTATAGAATCTTTTTGATTTGGAGGTGGTTCCATTTCACTGGCTGTAGGACTACCAGGGATTTCTTGATAAAAAACTTTAGGGACATTTCCCGAAAAATCCACACCAGTAACTTTTCCTTTGTCATTATTTCTACGGATAAGTTTTTCATTTTCATCTTCATCATCCTCCGGGGTTTTTGAAGAAGAGGGTGGGTGAGGAGCAGTCCTCGAAGGAGCAGATGGCGAATAAGGAGCCATCCTAGCTGGGACAGACGAACAAGACGCTCTTCTAGAAGCAGTTCTAGATAAAGAATTCTCAAGGAATTTAAGATCTATAGAACCATCAGGGTATTGAATTACCCTTTCAATGTGAGATCTCTCTGAGTGAGAGGAAAAAGGTTGAGTGATAGCATCAAAATGCCATTCGTCGTTAGACAGAATGTCATTCCAATTTATCAATCTAGGAACGAATATTGAACTATGCTCATGATTGGCCTCCATGAGCATTGTTACACCCTTTTGGCTCTCAATTCGAGCCTTTGGTGCAAGAGTAGTAGACATAAGCCGATAATATACTCTGTAAATAATCGCTATTTCTCGAGTGTTGGCTTTGCTATTAAGATTTTTAGTTTTGACATTGAGTGTCAAAGAGTCCATGACATTAGGATCATTAATGTCTATTGAAAAGTTAGGATAACAATTAAAGTAAACCGGGCCATCGGCTAGATTACTTTGAAGAACACCTAACAGCGAATCATCAAAATTAAGAAATCTGTCATCTCTAAGGAGGACACAAATAGGAATATCTAAGCCTTTCCTGAACAGGGGCTTAACAGCAACTTGCACTAAACCAATAGGCAAATAATTGAATTTATTTTTATAACGATTAATATCGTTAGCATTCAACAAACGAATAATTTCAAGAGAATTATTAATAGCAACAGTTGATTCACAAGTTTTAATATTGTGATTCACAAATAAATTAAATTTACCTAAATGATAAATAGCTTTAAAAGGTTCTTCTGGTATATTCCAGTTTTGAAGATCATTTTCAAGCTTAGCAATCTTAGTTGCTTGGGAGGATAAATTAAGACGGTAATCCTCCGAAGTTGTATTAGTAAAATACGACAAGATTTATACGAAGAACAAAAGAGATTAATAAAAACTCACAGATTTTTATTTATATGAACATCAACATGAAAGAGCTACAGGCGGAAGCATTAAAAACATAGGGAGGAAAAGAGAGGTTTTAAAAACATAGGGAGGAAAAGAGAGGTTTTCAGTATTGGGTACAATAACTGATGCCTTCACTAATGAGAGAGTCCCTTCTTTTATAGAGTAAGAAGATGCTCTTTACATTATTTGACCGTCCATTGTCGGTTGAGTGGGGGCTAGCTTTTACTTAAAGTAAAAGTAAAGTATTAGATTCCTTTTTAGGAATAGTAAAGTGTCTCCTTTTGAAAAGTAATTCCGACCTTTGGCCTCTACTTTTCTGAAGAGTCAAGTTGCTATTCATAATCAGGGTCCACATAAGACTGTGCAATTCCTTTTAGGTCGCACATGTCTCCATTACTGCTGCCCGAAGATGCTGCATCACTGACGAGTTGCATGATTTGTGTTTCTGTATAATCTTCAAGATTATCCATAGCTTTTTTAAGCTTAGCTTTGAGTTCTTCTTTTGAAGTCTTGGTTTTACCAGGTCTGACAACTGGAGTATTAACGATGGGTCTTCCAACTGGCTTGGGAGTCCATCCTTTGATCATAACCTCTTTAGCTAAGAAACGGATTTTATCTATTTCTACCTTGGTAAAATTCCAAGAAATAATATAAGAAATTCTTTTCTGAATAAAGAACTTACATAATTTAATATACTCTGGGAGAGTAGAAATCTCCGGATTATTCTGAAACTCACTGAACTTGACGTGGAATTGTTGTGGCAATATCTGCAGATTTCCCCCAAAGATGTTCCACCATTCGTAGAACCATTTAGGAATAATTGATTTAATTACCTGGGGGCAAGATTTGACAAACCAAGTATGTCTTGGTCGGAGGTACATGAAATTAAACCAGGCTGATTTGTAATCATGCCAATTGTAAGTTTGTGGCCTATGAGGCATTGTTAATGACACTGGAGTGTGTAAATGATCCGTATACCATTCGAACGGAGACAAGATTCTCTTGATTGTGAATCTGGAGTATCTGATGAAGTCAGGGTTTTGATCATCCCTGTTATGTTCAATCTCGATGGATTCGGTATCTACCAAAATAGCTTCATAAAACTTTCTGGTTTTGTAGGAACAGTCTGTATCAACAAAGTTGCCATCCGTGTAGCAGGGCTTGATAAGGGTACTAACTTCAAAGTTTTCAAATTCTCTATCTAAAGCAAGTAGAGGTAACATTTGGGTTGTTACAAAATCAAATTTTTCTTCTTTTGGAATAGAAGTTTGAGTAGGAGTGGGAGTAAGTATTTCAGGCTTAACAGCTTGGGCAAAAGACTCAGGGGTCTTCATAGTATAATTGTCTTTGGTTTGGACATTAGAGCTTGAAGCTCCTGGAGTTAAAGGTCTGTTTGGCCTTAATTGTATCAACTTGGTAGGATTGGGAGGAGGAGCAGGCAATTTGGGATAGTCTGCCAACATAGTGAATCTATTGTCAAATACCGGTCTTTGTGGGGTTTTTGCCGGTGTCATTGGAGGTAAGACGAATGGTTTCGTCAGAGGTTTTCCTTCTTTCGAAGGAGTATTAGGCTTGAAAGGCCTCATTCTTTCCCTGTAAAAATTCTCTTGTTAGAAAATCAGGTAAAGAGTTATTTTCTCCTTTTATAAAATCTATTTGAAAATCAAAGCTAGATAATAGAGCTTGCCATCTAGCAAATATTTGTTTTGAAACAAGATTTTTTACATCTTTTTGCAAAATTTCTTTAGCTGATTTACAATCAACTCTTAATAAAAATTCTTTATTAATTAAGTCATCTTGAAATTTTGTGATACATAGCACTATAGACAAGATTTCCTTTTTAACAGTGGAATAATTCTTCTGGGCAGAATTCCAGATACCAGAAGTGAACCTAACTAATTGTTCAGGGGATTCTGAGGATTTTCTTTGTTTAAGAATACCTCCATAACCAATATCTGACGCATCGGTTTCTACGATCATAAAGTCATTAGGATTAGGAATACCTAGACATGGAAGACTTTGAACTAATTTCTTAATGGCTATAACTGCCTGAGTTTGTTCAATTCCCCAAGGAATTGGAGTCTTCTTAAGCCTTTTATATAAAGGTTCACAGGTTTGTCTGACTTTTGGTATGAAATCAGCCACATAGTTTAAGCTTCCCAAAAATCTCTGCAATTGGGTTTTGTCAATAATTTCATCAGGGAATTTGGATGAGAACTCGATGGCTCTACAAATAGGTTTATAACTTCCTTGATAAAGATCATGACCTAAGAATCTAATCTTAGTTTGAAAAAGCTTAATCTTCTTGGCACTGACTACTAGACCATTTATCTTAACAATCTTAAAGAAAGTATTAAGATGCTTGAAATGAGAATCAATATCATCAGAGAAGATAAGCACATCATCAATATAAACAATAGACATGTAGCTATAATTATTGAAAATGTTATTCATAATATTTTGAAATTCAGATGGGGCATTTTTTAACCCAAAAGGCATGACATTCCATTCATATTGTCCAAACGGGACATTGAAAGCAGTTTTATATTTATCTTTATCAGCAATTTGTATTTGCCAAAAACCAGATTTCATATCAAACTTACTATAGACATTAGCCTTATAAGTTCTTTTTAACAAATCTCTTTTATTAGGTATAGGATACCTAATCCATTTTAAAACAGCATTTAAAGGCTTATAATTAATAACGAGTCTAGGTGCTCCTCTTTCTTTTTCAGCACTATTGTTGACATAGAAAGCAGAGCAACTCCAAGGAGATTTAGATACATTAATAATTTTATTTTTTAATAAATTATCAATTTCTATTTTACAATAATCAAGTAATTCATGATTCATTTGAATAGGTCTAGCCTTAGTAGTAATAGCCTGTTCATTAAATCCATCAATGTAAGGCAAATCCACAATATGCTTTTTTCTTTCCCAGAATGCATTTGAAAAATCAGAGCAAATTTCCTTTTCGAATTTTTTATGAAGATTGGATATTTTAACTTCTATCTCCGGGGTTTTTAAAATTTGCTCAATTTTTTTAATTTTTATTTCTTCTTTGAGAAAATTAACATGTTGAGATAAAGAGTTTATTCTAAAAACAGTCTTATCTCTGATAAAATTACTTTCATCTTGGGAAAGAGTTTTGACAAATGGAAAATGTAACTCTTTTCCCAGAATGGAAGTAGTAATACCATTAAGATTAGTAATGAAAGGTTTTATCTGAGAGATAAAAGGAATTCCAAGAATGATGTCTTCATTAATATCTTCAGTGATAATAAAATCATTGGTCAAACAAATATTGTTATTGCAAATATGAGCTTTAGAAAGCTTATAATTAATTTTTAGCAATTCGCCAGTAGCAGAATATAATTTGGAAGTACTTTTCTCTAAGTACTTTGTAGGAACAATACCCTTAACAATGCAATTTCTATCTGCACCACTGTCGAGCAAAGCAATTTTATTAATAACAAAATTCTTACTAACAACAATTTTGATAGGAATATGATGACTCTGGGGTCTAACAGAAGTAATAACGTCGATACCTGGGCTAGAGGTAGTTGCGATATTAGGAGTTGGTTCAGCAGAAAGATCTGTGTTGAAAGGAGGATAATCAAGATTATCCTTTTGTTCTTCATCAGCTTCTTCATTGAAGTCTTGCTTGTCAATCTCCTTTAAGATTTTATCAGCAATGGCATCAGTTTCGACCTTTCCAAGTCTAAACTTAATGTCTCTGATTTCTTCTTTAAGAGTTTTGACTTCTAAATGAAGATCAGATATTGAGGGTTCGGCATTTCTTTCGAACCTGTTCATGATTTGTTTCATGCTGAAGGGTTCAACCATAGGGCGAGCTTTAGGCTTTTCCTTTTGGTTGAGAATGAGGTTCTTGAGTTCTACAAGATATTTTTTTCTCGCTTCTTCATTATCAATATGCTCAATAATGTCAAAGAGAGCTTCTTTGGAGTCGTTACTGAGGACTCTAATTTGAGGAATACTTTCACAGACACAGAAAGCTTCTGTGCAGTTACAATCTCTACCGGATTGGCTAGAATCTGAATCGTAGTCAACGTTGATATTTTCTTCGTCGCTATATTCAGCAGAGTTGTTTGAAGAATCAGACAAAGGTTCTTCGAGGATAGAAAAGAGTTTTTCTTTGGTTTCATCATCAATCTCCAGACTGTTGATTCTCTTTTGTTTGCCAGATCTGCATTCATTAGCTCTATGGCCAGTTTTCCCGCATGTCCAACATACATCCTCTTTGGATTTTTTAAATCCTTTTCGTCCTTTTCTTCTTTTTGAAGATTTCTTATATTCCTTATCAGAAGTTCTTCTAGACTTGCTGCGATGAATTTTCTTGCTATCTTTGCTTTCCTTTCTAAGTTTCCTAGAAGGAGGGGTTAAAGTAACAAATCCGAAGTCTTGGCAGAAACTTCCCAATTCTCTTCTAGACGAAGATTTTTCCTTTTTAAGTTGATGCTTCAACTTAATGTCGGTGCAAAGTTCTAATCCTTCAGTGTTTATTACACTAATAAGATCACCATATGTCATTTGATCATAAGGAATTTTTCCATCATTCCTATCTTGGATTTTTGTTCTTACCTTATCGGCAAAGAGAGGAGGGAGACCGCTAACAAATCTTTCTTTCCAAAAGTCTAAGTTACAGTCTGGTCTAATCATAACCTTTTGCATAAAATTATACTTATACCAGGTGAAATCGTCTAAGGAAGGACAACTAATATTGTTAAGGATTTGGAGACTCCTATCCTGAAACAATTTTGGTTCTCCTATAAAATGTTTGGCAATGTGGTATAGAAGGGTAGCACATGCATCTTCTTTAACCACTTCAGTTGGAACTTCAGTAGTTCCCTCCATCTTAACTACTATCTCAGTAGCATGAGCTTCATAGATAATTTTCTTAGTTTCTTCTGAAACATAATTATCCCACCAATGTTTAATCATACCAGTAAATCCTGCAACAATCATAGAAGCAGCTTCCTTATCAGATGAATTTCTTATTTTATAAGCTGTGATTGCTATTCCCATCTCGTGGAGCTTGTTGTATATTTGATGTTCTGCAAGACCATCTATGTTCCATTCAGTAATACTACTTCCTTCATGAGAAGAAGTGGAGAGAAAAGCATTTTCCTCATACTGGAGATCAGGGAAGGAAGGTCTTTTATGATAGTTTTTTCGGTTATGAAATCTATCATTGGAGAGTTTTTGGACAAGATCATCTTTCTCTTTTATGGTAGCAACTTTTTTACCACCAATAACGGATTTACGAAATTCTTCTGTAGTAGGGATGGAAGAGGCTTTCTTATTTTTTCCCGATATAGAGAAATTGGCAAGTTTTTCATTGATTTTATCTAAAATATTGTAAGATATATCAAAGGTATTTTTGAGCTTAGGATAATTTTCTCTGGAAAATTCATTGATTTTGAATATAGGATTTGCGTCTATTTTCTGACTCACGTTTGTAGAAGATAGAGGGACAGGCCTTCCTGAAAAAGAGGCTCTTTCTTTGGAATCTTCAATTTGTCTAGAAACGACATGAAGAATTTGATTTGTATAATTATTTTGTTCTATAATCTTGTTGATTTCAAGATTGGTAGCAAGGACAGAAGGTTTTTCTTCGGAGAGGATTTTGAAAGGAGAAGCTTTTATAATAATTCCGGAAATAGGGATATTTATTCCTTCAAGAGGAGGAGTAATGCTTTCAACAACCTTGTTTGAAGCAGTATACCATTTATTGATAATGACTTTAAGAGAGTCTTTCTGATTATCAATTTTGCCGGTCATTTCAAACCATTTGAAGAAATCTATTTCACATTGGATTCTTTTCATATCCAACATCCAAGAGTTTGCAAAATTCTCTCTTTCTTTGAGAGTATAAGTAGCCTTATACCAATCTCTGTTGATTTGGTTATGAGAATGAGTCCAAGATTCTTGCAGAGTCTGAGGATTAGGAATAAAATCCTTTTCAGATTTGATCATCTTTAAATGATCAGGTATAGAATCTTTTTGATTTGGAGGTGGTTCCATTTCACTGGCTGTAGGACTACCAGGGATTTCTTGATAAAAAACTTTAGGGACATTTCCCGAAAAATCCACACCAGTAACTTTTCCTTTGTCATTATTTCTACGGATAAGTTTTTCATTTTCATCTTCATCATCCTCCGGGGTTTTTGAAGAAGAGGGTGGGTGAGGAGCAGTCCTCGAAGGAGCAGATGGCGAATAAGGAGCCATCCTAGCTGGGACAGACGAACAAGACGTTCTTCTAGAAGCAGTTCTGGATAAAGAATTCTCAAGGAATTTTAGATCTATAGAACCATCAGGGTATTGAATTACCCTTTCAATGCGAGATTTCTCTGAATGAGAGGAAAAAGGTTGAGTGATAGCATCAAAATGCCATTCGTCGTTAGACAGAATGTCATTCCAATTGATCAATCTAGGAACGAATATTGAACTATGCTCATGATTGGCCTCCATGAGCATTGTTACACCCTTTTGGCTCTCAATTCGAGCCTTTGGTGCAAGAGTAGTAGACATAAGCCGATAATATACTCTGTAAATAATCGCTATTTCTCGAGTATTGGCTTTGCTATTAAGATTTTTAGTTTTGCCATTGAGTGTCAAAGAGTCCATGACATTAGGATCATTAATGTCTATTGAAAAGTTAGGATAACAATTAAAGTAAACCGGGCCATCGGCTAGATTACTTTGAAGAACACCTAACAGCGAATCATCAAAATTAAGAAATCTGTCATCTCTAAGGAGGACACAAATAGGAATATCTAAGCCTTTCCTGAACAGGGGCTTAACAGCAACTTGCACTAAACCAATATGCAAATAATTGAATTTATTTTTATAACGATTAATATCGTTAGCATTCAACAAACGAATAATTTCAAGAGAATTATTAATAGCAACAGTTGATTCACAAGTTTTAATATTGGTATCAGAGCCATGTTGGCAGTATACGTACCTAGCATGAGCAGCTAAGTACATATACTGTCTGGGGCATGACAAAATTTATATTAATTTATGAATTGATTATTTAAGCTTTGATTAATCTATTTTAATATTTTAATATGTTATTTGATATTTTGTTCTTAATCTTGTTTCTATAACTGGTGTGAGGTGTTCATTCTTCTCTAAGTGTGTGAGGTAACCGAATAATACCCGGTTCATACGTTGGCTAGCCGAATTGAATAGGTCGTCAAGCTAGGAGGGCGTTAGACCTTGTATGGTGATCCCGTAGCCAAGATAACTCTAGAGAAAGAACAGATGTAAAACCAAGAGAACCTCCCTTAGAAACTAAGATCTAGATCTTTAATATCTCTTTGCATATTTTTATATGACATCTGTGTAGCAGGGCTTGATAAGGGTACTAACTTCAAAGTTTTCAAATTCTCTATCTAAAGCAAGTAGAGGTAACATTTGAGTTGTTACAAAATCAAATTTTTCTTCTTTTGGAATAGAAGTTTGAGTAGGAGTGGGAGTAAGTATTTCAGACAAAAATATATTAAAATAGAAACAGATAATTCAAGCAAGATCAATCAATAATAATATAAAAATATGCAAAGAGATATTAAAGATCAATAACGGATCGGCGGTATTCCTCCGAAGTTGTATTAGTAAAATACGACAAGATTTATACGAAGAACAAAAGAGATTAATAAAAACTCACAGATTTTTATTTATATGAACATCAACATGAAAGAGCTACAGGCGGAAGCATTAAAAACATAGAGAGAGAGAGAGAGAGGTTTTCAGTATTGGGTACAAAAACTGATGCCTTTACTAATGAGAGAGTCCCTTCTTTTATAGAGTAAGAAGATGCTCTTTACATTATTTGACCGTCCATTGTCGGTTGAGTGGGGGCTAGCTTTTACTTAAAGTAAAAGTAAAGTATTAGATTCCTTTTTAGGAATAGTAAAGTGTCTCCTTTTGAAAAGTAATTCCGACCTTTGGCCTCTACTTTTCTGAAGAGTCAAGTTGCTATTCATAATCAGGGTCCACATAAGACTGTGCAATTCCTTTTAGGTCGCACATGTCTCCATTACTGCTGCCCAAAGATGCTGCATCACTGACGAGTTGCATGATTTGTGTTTCTGTATAATCTTCAAGATTATCCATAGCTTTTTTAAGCTTAGCTTTGAGTTCTTCTTTTGAAGTCTTGGTTTTACCAGGTCTGACAACTGGAGTATTAACGATGGGTCTTCCAACTGGCTTGGGAGTCCATCCTTTGATCATAACCTCTTTAGCTAAGAAACGGATTTTATCTATTTCTACCTTGGTAAAATTCCAAGAAATAATATAAGAAATTCTTTTCTGAATAAAGAACTTACATAATTTAATATACTCTGGGAGAGTAGAAATCTCCGGATTATTCTGAAACTCACTGAACTTGACGTGGAATTGTTGTGGCAATATCTGCAGATTTCCCCCAAAGATGTTCCACCATTCGTAGAACCATTTAGGAATAATTGATTTAATTACCTGGGGGCAATATTTGATAAACCAAGTATGTCTTGGTCGGAGGTACATGAAATTAAACCAGGCTGATTTGTAATCATGCCAATTGTAAGTTTGTGGCCTATGAGGCATTGTTAATGACACTGGAGTGTGTAAATGATCCGTATACCATTCGAACGGAGACAAGATTCTCTTGATTGTGAATCTGGAGTATCTGATGAAGTCAGGGTTTTGATCATCCCTGTTATGTTCAATCTCGATGGATTCGGTATCTACCAAAATAGCTTCATAAAACTTTCTGGTTTTGTAGGAACAGTCTGTATCAACAAAGTTGCCATCTGTGTAGCAGGGCTTGATAAGGGTACTAACTTCAAAGTTTTCAAATTCTCTATCTAAAGCAAGTAGAGGTAACATTTGGGTTGTTACAAAATCAAATTTTTCTTCTTTTGGAATAGAAGTTTGAGTAGGAGTGGGAGTAAGTATTTCAGGCTTAACAGCTTGGGCAAAAGACTCAGGGGTCTTCATAGTATAATTGTCTTTGGTTTGGACATTAGAGCTTGAAGCTCCTGGAGTTAAAGGTCTGTTTGGCCTTAATTGTATCAACTTGGTAGGATTGGGAGGAGGAGCAGGCAATTTGGGATAGTCTGCCAACATAGTGAATCTATTTTCAAATACCGGTCTTTGTGGGGTTTTTGCCGGTGTCATTGGAGGTAAGACGAATGGTTTCGTCAGAGGTTTTCCTTCTTTCGAAGGAGTATTAGGCTTGAAAGGCCTCATTCTTTCCCTGTAAAAATTCTCTTGTTAGAAAATCAGGTAAAGAGTTATTTTCTCCTTTTATAAAATCGATTTGAAAATCAAAGCTAGATAATAGAGCTTGCCATCTAGCAAATATTTGTTTTGAAACAAGATTTTTTACATCTTTTTGCAAAATTTCTTTAGCTGATTTACAATCAACTCTTAATAAAAATTCTTTATTAATTAAGTCATCTTGAAATTTTGTGATACATAGCACTATAGACAAGATTTCCTTTTTAACAGTGGAATAATTCTTCTGGGCAGAATTCCAGATACCAGAAGTGAACCTAACTAATTGTTCAGGAGATTCTGAGGATTTTCTTTGTTTAAGAATACCTCCATAACCAATATCTGACGCATCGGTTTCTACGATCATAAAGTCATTAGGATTAGGAATACCTAGACATGGAGGACTTTGAACTAATTTCTTAATGGCTATAACTGCCTGAGTTTGTTCAATTCCCCAAGGAATTGGAGTCTTCTTAAGCCTGTTATATAAAGGTTCACAGGTTTGTCTGACTTTTGGTATGAAATCAGCCACATAGTTTAAGCTTCCCAAAAATCTCTGCAATTGGGTTTTGTCAATAATTTCATCAGGGGATTTGGATGAGAACTCGATGGCTCTACAAATAGGTTTATAGCTTCCTTGGTAAAGATCATGACCTAAGAATCTAATCTTAGTTTGAAAAAGCTTAATCTTCTTGGCACTGACTACTAGACCATTTATCTTTACAATCTTAAAGAAAGTATTAAGATGCTTGAAATGAGAATCAATATCATCAGAGAAGATAAGCACATCATCAATATAAACAATAGACATGTAGCTATAATTATTGAAAATGTTATTCATAATATTTTGAAATTCAGATGGGGCATTTTTTAACCCAAAAGGCATGACATTCCATTCATATTGTCCAAACGGGACATTGAAAGCAGTTTTATATTTATCTTTATCAGCAATTTGTATTTGCCAAAAACCAGATTTCATATCAAACTTACTATAGACATTAGCCTTATAAGTTCTTTTTAACAAATCTCTTTTATTAGGTATAGGATACCTAATCCATTTTAAAACAGCATTTAAAGGCTTATAATTAATAACGAGTCTAGGTGCTCCTCTTTCTGTTTCAGCACTATTGTTGACATAGAAAGCAGAGCAACTCCAAGGAGATTTAGATACATTAATAATTTTATTTTTTAATAAATTATCAATTTCTATTTTACAATAATCAAGTAATTTATGATTCATTTGAATAGGTCTAGCCTTAGTAGTAATAGCCTGTTCATTAAATCCATCAATGTAAGGCAAATCCACAATATGCTTTTTTCTTTCCCAGAATGCATTTGGAAAATCAGAGCAAATTTCATTTTCGAATTTTTTATGAAGATTGATATTTTAACTTCTATCTCCGGGGTTTTTAAAATTTGCTCAATTTTTTTAATTTTTATTTCTTCTTTGAGAAAATTAACATGTTGAGATAAAGAGTTTATTCTAAAAACAGTCTTATCTCTGATAAAATTACTTTCATCTTGGGAAAGAGTTTTGACAAATGGGAAATGTAACTCTTTTCCCAGAATGGAAGTAGTAATACCATTAAGATTAGTAATGAAAGGTTTTATCTGAGAGATAAAAGGAATTCCAAGAATTATGTCTTCATTAATATCTTCAGTGATAATAAAATCATTGGTCAAACACATATTGTTATTGCAAATATGAGCTTTAGAAAGCTTATAATTAATTTTTAGCAATTCGCCAGTAGCAGAATATAATTTGGAAGTACTTTTCTCTAAGTACTTTGTAGGAACTATACCCTTAACAATGCAATTTCTATCTGCACCACTGTCGAGCAAAGCAATTTTATTAATAACAAAATTCTTACTAACAACAATTTTGATAGGAATATGATGACTCTGGGGTCTAACAGAAGTAATAACGTCGATACCTGGGCTAGAGGTAGTTGCGATATTAGGAGTTGGTTCAGCAGAAAGATCTGTGTTGAAAGGAGGATAATCAAGATTATCCTTTTGTTCTTCATCAGCTTCTTCATTGAAGTCTTGCTTGTCAATCTCCTTTAAGATTTTATCAGCAATGGCATCAGTTTCGACCTTTCCAAGTCTAAACTTAATGTCTCTGATTTCTTCTTTAAGAGTTTTGACTTCTAAATGAAGATCAGATATTGAAGGTTCGGCATTTCTTTCGAACCTGTTCATGATTTGTTTCATGCTGAAGGGTTCAACCTTAGGGCGAGCTTTAGGCTTTTCCTTTTGGTTGAGAATGAGGTTCTTGAATTCTACAAGATATTTTTTTCTCGCTTCTTCATTATCAATATGCTCAATAATGTCAAAGAGAGCTTCTTTGGAGTCGTTACTGAGGACTCTAATTTGAGGAATACTTTCACAGACACAGAAAGCTTCTGTGCAGTTACAATCTCTACCGGATTGGCTAGAATCTGAATCGTAGTCAACGTTGATATTTTCTTCGTCGCTATATTCAGCAGAGTTGTTTGAAGAATCAGACAAAGGTTCTTCGAGGATAGAAAAGAGTTTTTCTTTGGTTTCATCATCAATTTCCAGACTGTTGATTCTCTTTTGTTTGCCAGATCTGCATTCATTAGCTCTATGGCCAGTTTTCCCGCATGTCCAACATACATCCTCTTTGGATTTCTTAAATCCTTTTCGTCCTTTTCTTCTTTTTGAAGATTTCTTATATTCCTTATCAGAAGTTCTTCTAGACTTGCTGCGATGAGTTTTCTTGCTATCTTTGCTTTCCTTTCTAAGTTTCCTAGAAGGAGGGGTTAAAGTAACAAATCCGAAGTCTTGGCAGAAACTTCCCAATTCTCTTCTAGACGAAGATTTTTCCTTTTTAAGTTGATGCTTCAACTTAATGTCGGTGCAAAGTTCTAATCCTACAGTGTTTATTACACTAATAAGATCACCATAAGTCATTTGATCATAAGGAATTTTTCCATCATTCCTATCTTGGATTTTGGTTCTTACCTTATCGGCAAAGAGAGGAGGGAGACCGCTAACAAATCTTTCTTTCCAAAAGTCTAAGTTACAGTCTGGTCTAATCATAACCTTTTGCATAAAATTATACTTATACCAGGTGAAATCGTCTAAGGAAGGACACTAATATTGTTAAGGATTTGGAGACTCCTATCCTGAAACAATTTTGGTTCTCCTATAAAATGTTTGGCAATGTGGTATAGAAGGGTAGCACATGCATCTTCTTTAACCACTTCAGTTGGAACTTCAGTAGTTCCCTCCATTTTAACTACTATCTCAGTAGCATGAGCTTCATAGATAATTTTCTTAGTTTCTTCTGAAACATAATTATCCCACCAATGTTTAATCATACCAGTAAATCCTGCAACAATCATAGAAGCAGCTTCCCTATCAGATGAATTT
>JAGDQO010000177.1:0-24457 GCA_018342035.1 Solanum appendiculatum | reverse complement strand
ATGGAAGACTTTGAACTAATTTCTTAATGGCTATAACAGCCTGAGTTTGTTCAATTCCCCAAGGAATTGGAGTCTTCTTAAGCCTTTTATTTAAAGGTTCACAGGTTTGTCTGACTTTTGGTATGAAATCAGCCACATAGTTTAAGCTTCCCAAAAATCTCTGCAATTGGGTTTTGTCAATAATTTCATCAGGGAATTTGGATGAGAACTCGATGGCTCTACAAATAGGTTTATAACTTCCTTGATAAAGATCATGACCTAAGAATCTAATCTTAGTTTGAAAAAGCTTAATCTTCTTGGCACTGACTACTAGACCATTTATCTTAACAATCTTAAAGAAAGTATTAAGATGCTTGAAATGAGAATCAATATCATCAGAGAAGATAAGCACATCATCAATATAAACAATAGACATGTAGCTATAATTATTGAAAATGTTATTCATAATATTTTGAAATTCAGATGGGGCATTTTTTAACCCAAAAGGCATGACATTCCATTCATATTGTCCAAACGGGACATTGAAAGCAGTATTATATTTATCTTTATCAGCAATTTGTATTTGCCAAAAACCAGATTTCATATCAAACTTACTATAGACATTAGCCTTATAAGTTCTTTTTAACAAATCTCTTTTATTAGGTATAGGATACCTAATCCATTTTAAAACAGCATTTAAAGGCTTATAATTAATAACGAGTCTAGGTGCTCCTCTTTCTTTTTCAGCACTATTGTTGACATAGAAAGCAGAGCAACTCCAAGGAGATTTAGATACATTAATAATTTTATTTTTTAATAAATTATCAATTTCTATTTTACAATAATCAAGTAATTCATGATTCATTTGAATAGGTCTAGCCTTAGTAGTGATAGCCTGTTCATTAAATCCATCAATGTAAGGCAAATCCACAATATGCTTTTTTCTTTCCCAGAATGCATTTGGAAAATCAGAGCAAATTTCATTTTCGAATTTTTTATGAAGATTGGATATTTTAACTTCTATCTCCGGGGTTTTTAAAATTTGCTCAATTTTTTTTATTTTTATTTCTTCTTTGAGAAAATTAACATGTTGAGATAAAGAGTTTATTCTAAAAACAGTCTTATCTCTGATAAAATTACTTTCATCTTGGGAAAGAGTTTTGACAAATGGAAAATGTAACTCTTTTCCCAGAATGGAAGTAGTAATTCCATTAAGATTAGTAATAAAAGGTTTTATCTGAGAGATAAAAGGAATTCCAAGAATGATGTCTTCATTAATATCTTCAGTGATAATAAAATCATTGGTCAAACAAATATTGTTATTGCAAATATGAGCTTTAGAAAGCTTATAATTAATTTTTAGCAATTCGCCAGTAGCAGAATATAATTTGGAAGTACTTTTCTCTAAGTACTTTGTAGGAACAATACCCTTAACAATGCAATTTCTATCTGCACAACTGTCGAGCAAAGCAATTTTATTAATAACAAAATTCTTACTAACAACAATTTTGATAGGAATATGATGACTCTGGGGTCTAACAGAAGTAATAACGTCGATACCTGGGCTAGAGGTAGTTGCGATATTAGGAGTTGGTTCAGCAGAAAGATCTGTGTTGAAAGGAGGATAATCAAGATTATCCTTTTGTTCTTCATCAGCTTCTTCATTGAAGTCTTGCTTGTCAATCTCCTTTAAGATTTTATCAGCAATGGCATCAGTTTCGACCTTTCCAAGTCTAAACTTAATGTCTCTGATTTCTTCTTTAAGAGTTTTGACTTCTAAATGAAGATCAGGTATTGAGGGTTCGGCATTTCTTTCGAACCTGTTCATGATTTGTTTCATGCTGAAGGGTTCAACCATAGGGCGAGCTTTAGGCTTTTCCTTTTGGTTGAGAATGAGGTTCTTGAGTTCTACAAGATATTTTTTTCTCGCTTCTTCATTATCAATATGCTCAATAATGTCAAAGAGAGCTTCTTTGGAGTCGTTACTGAGGACTCTAATTTGAGGAATACTTTCACAGACACAGAAAGCTTCTGTGCAGTTACAATCTCTACCGGATTGGCTAGAATCTGAATCGTAGTCAACGTTGATATTTTCTTCGTCGCTATATTCAGCAGAGTTGTTTGAAGAATCAGACAAAGGTTCTTCGAGGATAGAAAAGAGTTTTTCTTTGGTTTCATCATCAATCTCCAGACTGTTGATTCTCTTTTGTTTGCCAGATCTGCATTCATTAGCTCTATGGCCAGTTTTCCCGCATGTCCAACATACATCCTCTTTGGATTTCTTAAATCCTTTTCGTCCTTTTCTTCTTTTTGAAGATTTCTTATATTCCTTATCAGAAGTTCTTCTAGACTTGCTGCGATGAGTTTTCTTGCTATCTTTGCTTTCCTTTCTAAGTTTCCTAGAAGGAGGGGTTAAAGTAACAAATCCGAAGTCTTGGCAGAAACTTCCCAATTCTCTTCTAGACGAAGATTTTTCCTTTTTAAGTTGATGCTTCAACTTAATGTCGGTGCAAAGTTCTAATCCTACAGTGTTTATTACACTAATAAGATCACCATATGTCATTTGATCATAAGGAATTTTTCCATCATTCCTATCTTGGATTTTGGTTCTTACCTTATCGGCAAAGAGAGGAGGGAGACCGCTAACAAATCTTTCTTTCCAAAAGTCTAAGTTACAGTCTGGTCTAATCATAACCTTTTGCATAAAATTATACTTATACCAGGTGAAATCATCTAAGGAAGGACAACTAATATTGTTAAGGATTTGGAGACTCCTATCCTGAAACAATTTTGGTTCTCCTATAAAATGTTTGGCAATGTGGTATAGAAGGGTAGCACATGCATCTTCTTTAACCACTTCAGTTGGAACTTCAGTAGTTCCCTCCATCTTAACGACTATCTCAGTAGCATGAGCTTCATAGATAATTTTCTTAGTTTCTTCTGAAACATAATTATCCCACCAATGTTTAATCATACCAGTAAATCCTGC
This sequence comes from Solanum appendiculatum, assembly GCA_018342035.1. Taxonomy (NCBI): domain Eukaryota; kingdom Viridiplantae; phylum Streptophyta; class Magnoliopsida; order Solanales; family Solanaceae; genus Solanum; species Solanum appendiculatum. The sequence continues at coordinate 21,489 of JAGDQO010000177.1, read as the reverse complement.
AACAATCATAGAAGCAGCTTCCTTATCAGATGAATTTCTTATTTTATAAGCTGTGATTGCTATTCCCATCTCGTGGAGCTTGTTGTATATTTGATGTTCTGCAAGACCATCTATGTTCCATTCAGTAATACTACTTCCTTCATGAGAAGAAGTGGAGAGAAAAGCATTTTCCTCATACTGGAGATCAGGGAAGGAAGGTCTTTTATGATAGTTTTTTCTGTTATGAAATCTATCATTGGATAGTTTTCAGATTTGATCATCTTTAAATGATCAGGTATAGAATCTTTTTGATTTGGAGGTGGTTCCATTTCACTGGCTGTAGGACTACCAGGGATTTCTTGATAAAAAACTTTAGGGACATTTCCCGAAAAATCCACACCAGTAACTTTTCCTTTGTCATTATCTCTACGGATAAGTTTTTCATTTTCATCTTCATCATCCTCCGGGGTTTTTGAAGAAGAGGGTGGGTGAGGAGCAGTCCTGGTATGGTGGAACATCTTTGGGGGAAATCTGCAGATATTGCCACAACAATTCCACGTCAAGTTCAGTGAGTTTCAGAATAATCCGGAGATTTCTACTCTCCCAGAGTATATTAAATTATGTAAGTTCTTTATTCAGAAAAGAATTTCTTATATTATTTCTTGGAATTTTACCAAGGTAGAAATAGATAAAATCCGTTTCTTAGCTAAAGAGGTTATGATCAAAGGATGGACTCCCAAGCCAGTTGGAAGACCCATCGTTAATACTCCAGTTGTCAGACCTGGTAAAACCAAGACTTCAAAAGAAGAACTCAAAGCTAAGCTTAAAAAAGCTATGGATAATCTTGAAGATTATACAGAAACACAAATCATGCAACTCGTCAGTGATGCAGCATCTTCGGGCAGCAGTAATGGAGACATGTGCGACCTAAAAGGAATTGCACAGTCTTATGTGGACCCTGATTATGAATAGCAACTTGACTCTTCAGAAAAGTAGAGGCCAAAGGTCGGAATTACTTTTCAAAAGGAGACATTTTACTATTCCTAAAAAGGAATCTAATACTTTACTTTTACTTTAAGTAAAAGCTAGCCCCACTCAACCGACAATGGACGGTCAAATAATGTAAAGAGCATCTTCTTACTCTATAAAAGAAGAGACTCTCTCATGAGTGAAGGCATCAGTGATTGTACCCAATACTGAAAACCTCTCTCTCTCTCTCCCTATGTTTTCAATGCTTCCGCCTGTAGCTCTTTCATGTTGATGTTCATATAAATAAAAATCTGTGAGTTTTTATTAATCTCTTTTGTTCTTCGTATAAATCTTGTCGTATTTTACTAATACAACTTCGGAGGATTACCGCCGATCCGTTATTGGTATCAAAGCCATGTTGGCAGTATACGTACCTAGCATGAGCAGCTAAGTACATATACTGTCTGGGGCATGACAAAATTTATATTAATTTATGAATTGATTATTTAAGCTTTGATTAAATCTATTTTAATATTTTAATATGCCTTTGATATTTTGTTCTTAATCTTGTTTCTATAACTGGTGTGAGGTGTTCATTCTTCTCTAAGTGTGTGAGGTAACCGAATAATACCCGGTTCATACGTTGGCTAGCCGAATTGAATAGGTCGTCAAGCTAGGAGAGCGTTTAGACCTTGTATGGTGATCCCGTAGCCAAGATAACTCTAGAGAAAGAACAGATGTAAAACCAAGAGAACCTCCCTTAGAAACTAAGATCTAGATCTTTAATATCTATTTGCATATTTTTATATTATTATTGATTGATCATGCTTGAATTATCTGTTTCTATTTTAATATATTTTTGTCTATAAGTCCTTAAGACAGTATCGTTTAAAAATGGAAACCAACCAGCATATTTTAAACAGTGTTAATTTATCCTCCCAAGCAACTAAGATTGCTAAACTTGAAAATGATCTTCAAAACTGGAATATACCAGAAGAACCTTTTAAAGCTATTTATCATTTAGGTAAATTTAATTTATTTGTTAATCACAATATTAAAACTTGTGAATCAACTGTTGCTATTAATAATTCTCTTGAAATTATTCGTTTGTTGAATGCTAACGATATTAATCGTTATAAAAATAAATTCAATTATTTGCATATTGGTTTAGTGCAAGTTGCTGTTAAGCCCCTGTTCAGGAAATGCTTAGATATTCCTATTTGTGTCCTCCTTAGAGATGACAGATTTCTTAATTTTGATGATTCGCTGTTAGGTGTTCTTCAAAGTAATCTAGCCGATGGTCCGGTTTACTTTAATTGCTATCCTAACTTTTCTACAGACATTAATGATCCTAATGTCATGGACTCTTTGACACTCAATGTCAAAACTAAAAATCTTAATAGCAAAGCCAATACTCGAGAAATAGCGATTATTTACAGAGTATATTATCGGCTTATGTCTACTACTCTTGCACCAAAGGCTCGAATTGAGAGCCAAAAGGGTGTAACAATGCTCATGGAGGCCAATCATGAGCATAGTTCAATATTCGTTCCTAGATTGATCAATTGGAATGACATTCTGTCTAACGACGAATGGCATTTTGATGCTATCACTCAACCTTTTTCCTCTCATTCAGAGAAATCTCGCATTGAAAGGGTAATTCAATACCCTGATGGTTCTATAGATCTAAAATTCCTTGAGAATTCTTTATCCAGAACTGCTTCTAGAAGAGCGTCTTGTTCGTCTATCCCAGCTAGGATGGCTCCTTATTCGCCATCTGCTCCTTCGAGGACTGCTCCTCACCCACCCTCTTCTTCAAAAACCCCGGAGGATGATGAAGATGAAAATGAAAAACTTATCCGTAGAGATAATGACAAAGGAAAAGTTACTGGTGTGGATTTTTCGGGAAATGTCCCTAAAGTTTTTTATCAAGAAATCCCTGGTAGTCCTACAGCCAGTGAAATGGAACCACCTCCAAATCAAAAAGATTCTATACCTGATCATTTAAAGATGATCAAATCTGAAAAGGATTTTATTCCTAATCCTCAGACTCTGCAAGAATCTTGGACTCATCCTCATAACCAAATCAACAGAGATTGGTATAAGGCTACTTATACTCTCAAAGAAAGAGAGAATTTTGCAAACTCTTGGATGTTGGATATGAAAAGAATCCAATGTGAAATAGATTTCTTCAAATGGTTTGAAATGACCGGCAAAATTGATAATCAGAAAGACTCTCTTAAAGTCATTATCAATAAATGGTATACTGCTTCAAACAAGGTTGTTGAAAGCATTACTCCTCCTCTTGAAGGAATAAATATCCCTATTTCCGGAATTATTATAAAAGCTTCTCCTTTCAAAATCCTCTCTGAAGAAAAACCTTCTGTCCTTGCTACCAATCTTGAAATCAACAAGATTATAGAACAGAATAATTATACAAATCAAATTCTTCATGTCGTTTCTAGACAAATTGAAGACTCCAAAGAAAGAGCCTCTTTTTCAGGAAGGCCTGTCCCTCTATCTTGGTATCAGATAGAAGTTAAAATATCCAATCTTCATAAAAAATTCGAAAATGAAATTTGCTCTGATTTTCCAAATGCATTCTGGGAAAGAAAAAAGCATATTGTGGATTTGCCTTACATTGATGGATTTAATGAACAGGCTATCACTACTAAGGCTAGACCTATTCAAATGAATCATGAATTACTTGATTATTGTAAAATAGAAATTGATAATTTATTAAAAAATAAAATTATTAATGTATCTAAATCTCCTTGGAGTTGCTCTGCTTTCTATGTCAACAATAGTGCTGAAAAAGAAAGAGGAGCACCTAGACTCGTTATTAATTATAAGCCTTTAAATGCTGTTTTAAAATGGATTAGGTATCCTATACCTAATAAAAGAGATTTGTTAAAAAGAACTTATAAGGCTAATGTCTATAGTAAGTTTGATATGAAATCTGGTTTTTGGCAAATACAAATTGCTGATAAAGATAAATATAAAACTGCTTTCAATGTCCCGTTTGGACAATATGAATGGAATGTCATGCCTTTTGGGTTAAAAAATGCCCCATCTGAATTTCAAAATATTATGAATAACATTTTCAATAATTATAGCTACATGTCTATTGTTTATATTGATGATGTGCTTATCTTCTCTGATGATATTGATTCTCATTTCAAGCATCTTAATACTTTCTTTAAGATTGTTAAGATAAATGGTCTAGTAGTCAGTGCCAAGAAGATTAAGCTTTTTCAAACTAAGATTAGATTCTTAGGTCATGATCTTTATCAAGGAAGTTATAAACCTATTTGTAGAGCCATCGAGTTCTCATCCAAATTCCCTGATGAAATTATTGACAAAACCCAATTGCAGAGATTTTTGGGAAGCTTAAACTATGTGGCTGATTTCATACCAAAAGTCAGACAAACCTGTGAACCTTTATATAAAAGGCTTAAGAAGACTCCAATTCCTTGGGGAATTGAACAAACTCAGGCAGTTATAGCCATTAAGAAATTAGTTCAAAGTCTTCCATGTCTAGGTATTCCTAATCCTAATGACTTTATGATCGTAGAAACCGATGCGTCAGATATTGGTTATGGAGGTATTCTTAAACAAAGAAAATCCTCAGAATCCCCTGAACAATTAGTTAGGTTCACTTCTGGTATCTGGAATTCTGCCCAGAAGAATTATTCCACTGTTAAAAAGGAAATCTTGTCTATAGTGCTATGTATCACAAAATTTCAAGATGACTTAATTAATAAAGAATTTTTATTAAGAGTTGATTGTAAATCAGCTAAAGAAATTTTGCAAAAAGATGTAAAAAATCTTGTTTCAAAACAAATATTTGCTAGATGGCAAGCTCTATTATCTAGCTTTGATTTTCAAATAGATTTTATAAAAGGAGAAAATAACTCTTTACCTGATTTTCTAACAAGAGAATTTTTACAGGGAAAGAATGAGGCCTTTCAAGCCTAATACTCCTTCGAAAGAAGGAAAACCTCTGACGAAACCATTCGTCTTACCTCCAATGACACCGGCAAAAACCCCACAAAGACCGGTATTTGAAAATAGATTCACTATGTTGGCAGACTATCCCAAATTGCCTGCTCCTCCTCCCAATCCTACCAAGTTGATACAATTAAGGCCAAACAGACCTTTAACTCCAGGAGCTTCAAGCTCTAATGTCCAAACCAAAGACAATTATACTATGAAGACCCCTGAGTCTTTTGCCCAAGCTGTTAAGCCTGAAATACTTACTCCCACTCCTACTCAAACTTCTATTCCAAAAGAAGAAAAATTTGATTTTGTAACAACCCAAATGTTACCTCTACTTGCTTTAGATAGAGAATTTGAAAACTTTGAAGTTAGTACCCTTATCAAGCCCTGCTACACGGATGGCAACTTTGTTGATACAGACTGTTCCTACAAAACCAGAAAGTTTTATGAAGCTATTTTGGTAGATACCGAATCCATCGAGATTGAACATAACAGGGATGATCAAAACCCTGACTTCATCAGATACTCCAGATTCACAATCAAGAGAATCTTGTCTCCGTTCGAATGGTATACGGATCATTTACACACTCCAGTGTCATTAACAATGCCTCATAGGCCACAAACTTACAATTGGCATGATTACAAATCAGCCTGGTTTAATTTCATGTACCTCCGACCAAGACATACTTGGTTTGTCAAATATTGCCCCCAGGTAATTAAATCAATTATTCCTAAATGGTTCTACGAATGGTGGAACATCTTTGGGGGAAATCTGCAGATATTGCCACAACAATTCCACGTCAAGTTCAGTGAGTTTCAGAATAATCCGGAGATTTCTACTCTCCCAGAGTATATTAAATTATGTAAGTTCTTTATTCAGAAAAGAATTTCTTATATTATTTCTTGGAATTTTACCAAGGTAGAAATAGATAAAATCCGTTTCTTAGCTAAAGAGGTTATGATCAAAGGATGGACTCCCAAGCCAGTTGGAAGACCCATCGTTAATACTCCAGTTGTCAGACCTGGTAAAACCAAGATTTCAAAAGAAGAACTCAAAGCTAAGCTTAAAAAAGCTATGGATAATCTTGAAGATTATACAGAAACACAAATCATGCAACTCGTCAGTGATGCAGCATCCTCGGGCAGCAGTAATGGAGACATGTGCGACCTAAAAGGAATTGCACAGTCTTATGTGGACCCTGATTATGAATAGCAACTTGACTCTTCAGAAAAGTAGAGGCCAAAGGTCGGAATTACTTTTCAAAAGGAGACAATTTACTATTCCTAAAAAGGAATCTAATACTTTACTTTTACTTTAAGTAAAAGCTAGCCCCCACTCAACCGACAATGGACGGTCAAATAATGTAAAGAGCATCTTCTTACTCTATAAAAGAAGGAACTCTCTCATTAGTGAAGGGCATCAGTCATTGTACCCAATACTGAAAACCTCTCTCTCTCTCTCTCCCTATGTTTTTAATGCTTCCGCCTGTAGCTCTTTCATGTTGATGTTCATATAAATAAAAATCTGTGAGTTTTTATTAATCTCTTTTGTTCTTCGTATAAATCTTGTCGTATTTTACTAATACAATTTCGGAGGATTACCGCCGATCCGTTATTGGTATCAAAGCCAAGTTGGCAGTATACGTACCTAGCATGAGCAGCTAAGTACATATACTGTCTGGGGCATGACAAAATTTATATTAATTTATGAATTGATTATTTAAGCTTTGATTAATCTATTTTAATATTTTAATATGTTATTTGATATTATGTTCTTAATCTTGTTTCTATAACTGGTGTGAGGTGTTCATTCTTCTCTAAGTGTGTGAGGTAACCGAATAATACCCGGTTCATACGTTGGCTAGCCGAATTGAATAGGTCGTCAAGCTAGGAGAGCGTTAGACCTTGTATGGTGATCCCGTAGCCAAGATAACTCTAGAGAAAGAACAGATGTAAAACCAAGAGAACCTCCCTTAGAAACTAAGATCTAGATCTTTAATATCTCTTTGCATATTTTTATATTATTATTGATTGATCATGCTTAAATTATCTGTTTATATTTTAATATAATTTTGTCTATAAGTCCTTAAGACAGTATCGTTTAAAAATGGAAACCAACCAGCATATTTTAAACAGTGTTAATTTATCCTCCCAAGCAACTAAGATTGCTAAGCTTGAAAATGATCTTCAAAACTGGAATATACCAGAAGAACCTTTTAAAGCTATTTATCATTTAGGTAAATTTAATTTATTTGTGAATCACAATATTAAAACTTGTGAATCAACTGTTGCTATTAATAATTCTCTTGAAATTATTCGTTTGTTGAATGCTAACGATATTAATCGTTATAAAAATAAATTCAATTATTTGCATATTGGTTTAGTGCAAGTTGCTGTTAAGCCCCTATTCAGGAAAGGCTTAGATATTCCTATTTGTGTCCTCCTTAGAGATGACAGATTTCTTAATTTTGATGATTCGCTGTTAGGTGTTCTTCAAAGTAATCTAGCCGATGGTCCGGTTTACTTTAATTGCTATCCTAACTTTTCTATAGACATTAATGATCCTAATGTCATGGACTCTTTGACACTCAATGTCAAAACTAAAAATCTTAATAGCAAAGCCAATACTCGAGAAATAGCGATTATTTACAGAGTATATTATCGGCTTATGTCTACTACTCTTGCACCAAAGGCTCGAATTGAGAGCCAAAAGGGTGTAACAATGCTCATGGAGGCCAATCATGAGCATAGTTCAATATTCGTTCCTAGATTGATCAATTGGAATGACATTCTGTCTAACGACGAATGGCATTTTGATGCTATCACTCAACCTTTTTCCTCTCATTCAGAGAAATCTCGCATTGAAAGGGTAATTCAATACCCTGATGGTTCTATAGATCTAAAATTCCTTGAGAATTCTTTATCCAGAACTGCTTCTAGAAGAGCGTCTTGTTCGTCTGTCCCAGCTAGGATGGCTCCTTATTCGCCATCTGCTCCTTCGAGGACTGCTCCTCACCCACCCTCTTCTTCAAAAACCCCGGAGGATGATGAAGATGAAAAACTTATCCGTAGAGATAATGACAAAGGAAAAGTTACTGGTGTGGATTTTTCGGGAAATGTCCCTAAAGTTTTTTATCAAGAAATCCCTGGTAGTCCTACAGCCAGTGAAATGGAACCACCTCCAAATCAAAAAGATTCTATACCTGATCATTTAAAGATGATCAAATCTGAAAAGGATTTTATTCCTAATCCTCAGACTCTGCAAGAATCTTGGACTCATCCTCATAACCAAATCAACAGAGATTGGTATAAGGCTACTTATACTCTCAAAGAAAGAGAGAATTTTGCAAACTCTTGGATGTTGGATATGAAAAGAATCCAATGTGAAATAGATTTCTTCAAATGGTTTGAAATGACCGGCAAAATTGATAATCAGAAAGACTCTCTTAAAGTCATTATCAATAAATGGTATACTGCTTCAAACAAGGTTGTTGAAAGCATTACTCCTCCTCTTGAAGGAATAAATATCCCTATTTCCGGAACTATTATAAAAGCTTCTCCTTTCAAAATCCTCTCTGAAGAAAAACCTTCTGTCCTTGCTACCAATCTTGAAATCAACAAGATTATAGAACAGAATAATTATACAAATCAAATTCTTCATGTCGTTTCTAGACAAATTGAAGACTCCAAAGAAAGAGCCTCTTTTTCAGGAAGGCCTGTCCCTCTATCTTCTACAAACATGAGTCAGAAAATAGACAAAAATACCTTTGATATATCTGACAATATTTTAGATAAAATCAATGAAAAACTTGCCAATTTCTCTATATCGGGAAAAAATAAGAAAGCCTCTTCCATTCCTACTACAGAAGAATTTCGTCAATCTGTTATTGGTGGTAAAAAAGTTGCTACCATAAAAGAGAAAGATGATCTTGTCCAAAAACTATCCAATGATAGATTTCATAACAGAAAAAACTATCATAAAAGACCTTCCTTCCCTGATCTCCAGTATGAGGAAAATGCTTTTCTCTCCACTTCTTCTCATGAAGGAAGTAGTATTACTGAATGGAACATAGATGGTCTTGCAGAACATCAAATATACAACAAGCTCCACGAGATGGGAATAGCAATCACAGCTTATAAAATAAGAAATTCATCTGATAAGGAAGCTGCTTCTATGATTGTTGCAGGATTTACTGGTATGATTAAACATTGGTGGGATAATTATGTTTCAGAAGAAACTAAGAAAATTATCTATGAAGCTCATGCTACTGAGATAGTAGTTAAGATGGAGGGAACTACTGAAGTTCCAACTGAAGTGGTTAAAGAAGATGCATGTGCTACCCTTCTATACCACATTGCCAAACATTTTATAGGAGAACCAAAATTGTTTCAGGATAGGAGTCTCCAAATCCTTAACAATATTAGTTGTCCTTCCTTAGACGATTTCACCTGGTATAAGTATAATTTTATGCAAAAGGTTATGATTAGACCAGACTGTAACTTAGACTTTTGGAAAGAAAGATTTGTTAGCGGTCTCCCTCCTCTCTTTGCCGATAAGGTAAGAACCAAAATCCAAGATAGGAATGATGGAAAATTCCTTATGATCAAATGACATATGGTGATCTTATTAGTGTAATAAACACTGTAGGATTAGAACTTTGCACAGACATTAAGTTGAAGCATCAACTTAAAAAGGAAAAATCTTCGTCTAGAAGAGAATTGGGAAGTTTCTGCCAAGACTTCGGATTTGTTACTTTAACCCCTCCTTCTAGGAAACTTAGAAAGGAAAGCAAAGATAGCAAGAAAACTCATCGCAGCAAGTCTAGAAGAACTTCTGATAAGGAATATAAGAAATCTTCAAAAAGAAGAAAAGGAAGAAAAGGATTTAAGAAATCCAAAGAGGATGTATGTTGGACATGTGGGAAAACTGGCCATAGAGCTAATGAATGCAGATCTGGCAAACAAAAGAAAATCAACAGTCTGGAGATTGATGATGAAACCAAAGAAAAACTCTTTTCTATCCTCGAAGAACCTTTGTCTGATTCTTCAAACAACTCTGCTGAATATAGCGACGAAGAAAATATCAACGTTGACTACGATTCAGATTCTAGCCAATCCGGTAGAGATTGTAACTGCACAGAAGCTTTCTGTGTCTGTGAAAGTATTCCTCAAATTAGAGTCCTCAGTAACGACTCCAAAGAAGCTCTCTTTGACATTATTGAGCATATTGATAATGAAGAAGCGAGAAAAAAATATCTTGTAGAACTCAAGAACCTCATTCTCAACCAAAAGGAAAAGCCTAAAGCTCGCCCTATGGTTGAACCCTTCAGCATGAAACAAATCATGAACAGGTTCGAAAGAAATGCCGAACCTTCAATATCTGATCTTCATTTAGAAGTCAAAACTCTTAAAGAAGAAATCAGAGACATTAAGTTTAGACTTGGAAAGGTCGAAACTGATGCCATTGCTGATAAAATCTTAAAGGAGATTGACAAGCAAGACTTCAATGAAGAAGCTGATGAAGAACAAAAGGATAATCTTGATTATCCTCCTTTCAACACAGATCTTTCTGCTGAACCAACTCCTAATATCGCAACTACCTCTAGCCCAGGTATCGACGTTATTACTTCTGTTAGACCCCAGAGTCATCATATTCCTATCAAAATTGTTGTTAGTAAGAATTTTGTTATTAATAAAATTGCTTTGCTCGACAGTGGTGCAGATAGAAATTGCATTGTTAAGGGGATTGTTCCTACAAAATACTTAGAGAAAAGTACTTCCAAATTATATTCTGCTACTGGCGAATTGCTAAAAATTAATTATAAGCTTTCTAAAGCTCATATTTGCAATAACAATATTTGTTTGACCAATGATTTTATTATCACTGAAGATATTAATGAAGACATCATTCTTGGAATTCCTTTTATCTCTCAGATAAAACCTTTTATTACTAATCTTAATGGTATTACTACTTCCATTCTGGGAAAAGAGTTACATTTTCCATTTGTCAAAACTCTTTCCCAAGATGAAAGTAATTTTATCAGAGATAAGACTGTTTTTAGAATAAACTCTTTATCTCAACATGTTAATTTTCTCAAAGAAGAAATAAAAATAAAAAAAATTGAGCAAATTTTAAAAACCCCGGAGATAGAAGTTAAAATATCCAATCTTCATAAAAAATTCGAAAATGAAATTTGCTCTGATTTTCCAAATGCATTCTGGGAAAGAAAAAAGCATATTGTGGATTTGCCTTACATTGATGGATTTAATGAACAGGCTATCACTACTAAGGCTAGACCTATTCAAATGAATCATGAATTACTTGATTATTGTAAAATAGAAATTGATAATTTATTAAAAAATAAAATTATTAATGTATCTAAATCTCCTTGGAGTTGCTCTGCTTTCTATGTCAACAATAGTGCTGAAAAAGAAAGAGGAGCACCTAGACTCGTTATTAATTATAAGCCTTTAAATGCTGTTTTAAAATGGATTAGGTATCCTACTGTTGGTAATGCCATCTTTCATGTGACTGGAACTATGCTTCAGTTGTTGCAAATCAAAGTCTCCTTTGGAGGACTTGCTCATGAGGACCCCCATGAGCATCTTCAAAACTTTTTTGACGTGTGCAGCCCTTTCACATTCAAGAACATCTCTGAAGAGTTGATTCGACTTCGGTTGTTTCCTTTCTCTCTAAATGGGGAGGCAACGAAGTGGTTGGCTGAGCTACCAAGAGACTCAATTACTTCTTGGGCAGAACTGACGGAAACATTCCTTGAAATATTCTTTCCCCCTTCGAAGATGGTGAAGTTGAGAGATGGTATTCAGAACTTCAAGAGACTTGATGGTGAACCAATCTATGAGACATGGCTCAGATTTCAAAAACTTCTTCTACAATGTCCTACTCATGGTTTACCTGAAAATTTGTTGTTGCAGTACTTCTACCGTAGCCTTGATTCGGTGAACAAGTCGATAGCTGATCGTTTAATCCAAGGTGGGATCATGAGATAGTCATTTCTTATTGCATCAGTGTTGCTTGATGATATGACAAAAACAAACAGGGCATGGCACACAAGAGAAGACCAAGTATCACCTCTTGTGGTCGGAATGACTAAGGAGCAAATGAGAAAGATCAAGAGCGTGATGCGAATATGGCTAAGATAATGACTCAGATGGATTTATTAACAAAGCATGTTATGGGTGCGGGTTCCAAAGCCGTTAATGCAGTTGCTATGAGCCCGGATGATGCTGCAATTGAAGCCATGTACAACAAAGAAGTCCAATTTGTGTCAAATCAAATGGTGGGTTCTCTTCCGATCTATCAAAAGCCGGGTGGGAATCAAGGTTGGAACAAAGACCAAGGTGGTGGTTGGAGAGATAATCGGGATTGGCATGATCGAGGTGCAAATTTTAGGGACGGTGAGAGAGATCGATATGTGCCTCCTCATGATCATCCCAAAGTTACCAAGCAAAAGGCTGATCCAGAATGTTTTAGAACTGAAGATATGCTTACTCATATTTTACACAAGGTGGAAGGTTCGACCAAAGTACTCAAAGAGATGAGGGCTGATTTCTCCTCTATAAATCAAACAGTGACTTCTCACTCTGATTCTATTAAACATCTTGAATCACTAATTGTTCAATTATCCACTCAATTGCATCAAAGACCAAATGGTGGCCTTCCTAGTGACACATTGGCTAACCCGAAGAATGAGAATGCTCAGTGTATGGCAGTTGTGACTCGAAGTGGAAAAGTTTTGGGTAGCGATGTGGTTGAAGTTATGGGGATGAACGGAGTAAAATCCCACTTAATGCGAGGAATGATGATGGCTCTGATGATGATATAAATAATGGTGTTCCCAACAAAGATGTTGATTCAACGAATGATGTTACGTCTGGTGGAACTACTACATTAAAGGTGAGGGATGTGTCTAAATCGATTTCTCCAAAGTCGTTGCCTAAAATCAACCCTCTTTTCCACAAAGGTTGCAGAAGAGAGATGACGATGCAAAAGTCTAAAAGTTTCTCTCTATTTTTAAGTCTCTCTCTATAAACCTTTCGCTGGTGGATGCATTTCTAGAAATGCCAGGGTATGCTAAGTTTCTGAAGGAATTGGTCATGAAAAAGAGAAGTATGGACTTTAAAACGGTTGAAGTATCCCATAGTTGCAGCGCTATTATGTCAAATGCGGTTGCTAAAAAAGATGATCCGGGAGTGTTCACAATACCATGCACTATTGGGGTGTTCAAGTTTGCCAAGGCGTTATCTAATTTGGGAGCTAGTATCAACTTGATGCCATATGCTATTTTCAAGCAACTTGGGCTAAGAGAGCCTAAGTCAACCACAATGTGACTTCTCATGGCGGATCGTTCTATTAAGCGACCTATTGGTGTTCTTTATGATATTTTGGTAAAGGTTGACAAGTTCATTTTTCTAGCAGATTTCATCATTCTTGATTGTGATATGGATGCCGAGATCCCGATTATTCTTGGTAGACCATTCTTTGCTACCGAAAGAGCTTTGGTTGAAGTGGAGAGTGGCGACTTGAAATTTAGACTCAATGAGGAGGAAGTCACTTTTAATGTGGGTAAGTCTATGGAACAACCCAATGACATCAATGTGGTGTCTGTTATTGATATGATCGATGAAGCAGTTGCTAGTATTCACAAAATTTCTTGTATTGGCGAATCTTTGGATGCTGTCCTTTTGAACTATGATGGGGAAGAGATCCAAGATTATGATGAAGTGGTGGCTGCTTTACTGAGTTAAAGTTCTTATTCGAAAACTCCTTTAAAGCTCGAAATTGATTTGAAAAAAGAGAAAATCTTCCCGCGAAGCCATCCATTGAAGCACCTCCGAAGCTTGAGTTGAAAACTCTTCCATCTCATCTTCAATATGTATTTTTGGGGGCTAACAATACCTTTCCGGTAATCATTGCAACTGACCTACTTGAAGGGCAAGTACAAGCACTTGTTAGTGTGTTAAAAAGATTTATTAAAGCTATTGGATGGACAATTGCTGATATCGTGGGGATTCCTCCTGGTATTTGCACACAAAAGATATAGTTAGAAGTTGATTGTAAACTTAGTGTCGAGCACCAAAAGAGGCTCAATCCTCTAATGCAAGAAGTAGTTAAGAAGGAAATCATCAAGTGGTTAGACGCAGGTGTGGTTTACCCTATTGCGGATAGCAAGTAGGTAAGGCCGGTTCAATGTGTCCTAATGAAGGGTGGTATGACCGTAGTACCAAATGAGAATGGTGCACTTGTGCCAATGCGACCAGTTACTGGTTGGTGTGTGTGTATGGACTATAGAAAGCTTTATTCAGCAACTGAGAAAGATCATTTTCCAATGCCATTTATGGACCAAATGCTTGATAGATTGGTGGGGCGTGGATGGTATTGCTTCCTTGAAGGTTACTCCGGCTATAATTAAATATCCATAACTCCGGAGGATCAAGAAAAAAAGACTTTCACCTCTCCCTATGGAACATTTTCATTTAAACGAATGCCTTTTGGGTTGTGTAATAGACCTACAACATTCCAAAGGTTAATGTTGTCTATTTTTTGTGTTATGGCTGAGGACTCAATGGAGGTGTTTATAGATGATTTTTCTGTAGTTGGGGATTCATTTGAAGAATGCCTTGAACACTTGGAACGAGTCTTACAAAGATGTGTCGAAACAAACCTCGTGCTTAACTAGGAAAAGTGTCATTTCATGGTGAAAGAAGTGTTTGTCTTGGGGCACAAGATTTCAGGGAAAGGTATACAAGTGGATCAAGCAAAAGTTGAGATTACTGCCAAGCTACCACCCCTATCTCAGTTAAGGGTATCCGAAGCTTCTTAGGGCATGCATGTTTCTACCTGCGGTTTATAAAAGATTTCTCCAAGATAGCTCATCCTCTTTGCAAGCTACTTGAGAATGACAGTGTTTTTATGTTTGATGAAGCCTGTATGATTGTTTTTGAGTGTTTAAAGGAGAAACTTGTGTCGGCTCCGGTTATTGTTGCCCTAGATTGAGGTAGCCCATTCGATTTAATGTGTAATGCTAGTGGCATCACCTTGGGTAATGTACTTGGTCAACGTAGAGGCAAGTTATTCCACCTGGTATACTATGCAAGCAAGACATTCAATGTGGCTCAAAGAAACTACACTGTTACCGAACAGGATTTATTAGTTGTAGTGTATGCTTTTGAGAAATTCCGAGCTTATTTATTGAGAAACAAAGGTAGTGGTGCACCCTAACCATGCAGCTATACGCTATTTCATGGCAAAAAAGGATGCCAAACCAAGGCTGATTCGATGGGTGCTGTTATTGCAAGAGTTCGATTTTGAGGTCAATGACCGAAAAGGATGTGAAAATCAGGTGGCTGATCATCTATCAAGACTCGAAACAAATGTTGTTTTGTCAGGTGACAAGGATATTAAAGATGCTTTTCCAGATGAGATGGTCATGATGATCTCTAAGGGTTCCATTCCTTGGTATGCTGATTCCACCAATTATGTTTTGTGTTGGATTATTCCTGATGGGCTGACATTCTATCAATGCAAGAGGTTTCTTTTTGATGCGAAAAAATTCTTTTGGGATGAACCTCATCTTATTTTTTGAATGTGCTAATCACATAATTAGGAGCTGTGTTCCGGAGGTCAAAGTCGATGCTATTCTTGGTGCATGCCATGCATCTTCGGTTGGTGGATAATATAGTGGGGTACGTACAGCTGCCAAGGTGTTTCAAAGTGGCTATTATTTGCCAACGCTGTATCTAGATGAAAATTCCCTTGTCCGCCAGTGTAATCAATGTCAAAAGCAAGAAGGAGTGTCACGAAGACACGAGCCTCCCCTTTCTCCAATCCTCGAAGTTGAATTGTTTGATGTGTGGGGAATTGATTTTATGGGTCCTTAAGTGAGTTCTTTTTGGAACAAATACATTTTGGTGGCCGTTGATTATGTGTCGAAGTGGGTGGAAGTTGTCGCTTTACCCAACAATGAAGGAAGAAGTGTCATTACATTTCTTAAGCAGTATATTTTTACAAGGTTCGGCACACCACGGGTAACTATTAGTGACGGGGGTTCACACTTTTGCAACCGATTGTTCGCATCACTACAGAGCAACTATGGAGTAAAGCACAAGGTTGCCACCCCTTACCATCCGCAAACAAGTGGCTAGGTTGAAGTGTCTAACCGAGAAATTAAAGAAATTTTGGCCAAAACCGTGAATGCAAATCGTTCTGATTGGTCACGAAGGTTAGATGATGCTTTGTGGGCCTATCGCACTACTTTTAAAACACCAATCGGTATGTCACCATATCATTTGGTGTTCAGCAAATCATGTCATCTCCCGGTGGAACTTGAGCATAAAGCCTTGTGGGCTTTGAAAACCATAAATTTGAATCGGATGTTGCATCCAAGAGTCGGGTTGACCAGCTTCATGCCATGGAAGAATTTCAACTTCGAGCTTTTGAAAGTGCTGCTCTGTATAAGGAGAAAATGAAAAGGTCGCATGATGCCAAGATACTTCATCGAGAATTTAGGGTGGGTGATTGTGTGTTACTCTACAATTCTCGTTTGCGGCTATTTCTGGGTAACATCAAGTCTAAGTTGTCAGGCCCTTTTAAGGTTATTTGTGTGTTTGACAATGGAGCTATTGAATTTCTAGGTGAAAAGGGGTAATTCTTTAAATTTAATAGGCAAAGGCTTAAACTCTACTCTGGAGAAGCTCCCGTTTTGCGATTGATTGATGTGGCGTACTTGGACGATGATTGAATGCATGTCCACGTTGTGCCACGACATTGAATAAGGCACTTCTTAGGAGGTGACCCAAGCTTTATCTTAGTGTTTTTAAATAACGTGTGTTGAGTGTGTAGGTTGGAGTACAAAATTTCAAGACATCGAAACTAGGTGAGGGGTTGGTCCATTCGGTGCATCGTCCAATTTCCCCTAGGATCGCCTAAATTCATCAGAAAATGAAGACTGAAGTTTATAGCTACACTGGAAAATTAGGCGAGGATCTGCACCATTCGGCGCATCGCTTAGTGGATCGGCGAGCCCAATTTAGCTCGCTCTTTGAACTTTAACGATGGCTTGGTTTCCTGTAACTTTCGACGAGAAAAGATACCACTCGACGCATCACCGAGTGGAATGGTGACGTTAATATCATTGCCCTTTGGGGCGCGAACTGAAGGGTTTTTAATCCTTTCAAATTCAAATTTTCATCGCACTTGAAATTTTCCTCGTATCCTCACACACCTGCACTGTTGCATTTTTATTACATTTTGTTGCCGTTCGCTGCTACTGAAGTGCTTTGGACGTGTCCCCGCCCCCATTTTCATCGTGTGTGCATTGCATTTTTGGCCTTAAGGTTAGTGTTTGAGATTTTTCAATTTTTGTCTGCTATTAATTGTAAATTCCAATTGCGAATAGATGGGTACTTGATTTTTTGTGTGATTGCATGCCTTGATTGCCTATTATTACTTTGATGATCTAATTTTTGTTTGTCAATGCTTAATTCTTGTGATTGCGAGCTTTATGATTTGGGGTTTTGAATTGTATGTTTTAGAGTGGTTGATTAATCATTGGGTGAAGTCTGAGTAGCCCCGAATTCAATCAAATGGTTTAATTTGCCCAATGATGGATTGGGTGACGTCTTTCTTAAGGGCAAATCGTCATTTTTTTCCATTTGATTTTGGGAAGTCTGAGTACCCCGAGGTGAAATTGGTCATGGGTATGGGTAGATTGTTGATAATTGAGCTTTAATTGTTGTGCATTGGGTTGTTAGTTGAAAATCGTAAGAATTTTTTGGAGGGTGATATTTCGAAGTGGTTCGGCGAGTTAAGTCAGGCTCGCCGTTCTACTCGGCAACTCACCCATTGCATTCCCCATCGCCCTTTAGCAGTTGTTTTGTGGCCTGTGTGTCTGTAACTTTTGGCGATCCCTCATTTGCTCACCGAGTGAACTCAGCGACTCGCCGAGTGTCGATTTCATCGCCTTTTTTGTTTGCATTTTTCCTAAGCAGCCTCTTTTACTTTCGGCAATGCCTATTTTTTCTTGCCCAATAGCTTTGGCGACTCGCCGATCGATTCGGCGAGTCCATCTGCATTTTTTTTGGTTAATACTTTTCTGTTCTATTTTAATCGATCTTCGTGTTTGATTGTTTTGTTTCACAGATATGCCACGCTGTAAAGTTGTTGCCCATAAACCTCCCAAGAAAAAGACTAAAGGGATAGTAATTTCTTCGGAGGCCGATCGACCACGTAAACCAACACAACCCAAGGCCAATTCAAAAGATAACGGCAAGCGACAAATCATCGAGGAGTCCTCTTCGGAGAGTGAGGACCTATCTATACAGTTCACCTCTACATAATCCGAGGGTTCTGAGGGTGAAGAGTCCGGGACTCCTATTGGTGAACTTCTAAAGTGGACCCGCGCTGAGTTGCGGTCCAAGAATCTGCATGACCCGCTGGCTAGGGTCAACACTTCTTCTTCCAAACCTGAGCATCTAGAAGCCTCAACAGCTGCTCCTATTACTCCAGCTCAAATTCAGGCCCCGGCTCAGCTTCCAAGGTCGATGAACCGATTGAAAGCCGAGGGTGCACAAACATTCCTCGAGGAGACAAGATTGTCTACCGATGTGGTGGTAGACAGGTACTCTTTTGTATGGGAGACGATTCCGGTGCACAAGTTCAAGGTTTTTACACAGCTTCGGAGCCCGTACGTACCTTCATGGGTTTCGAGCATTCTATGCCACCTACTCCGATTTAGTCCCAAGGGTCAAGAAGTTGGCACAATCTATGAAGCACGTGGACTTTTGCTTGGTGCGGGGTAAAAAGGTCAAGTGTAGCAAAACGGAGATCAATGACGTTCTATGTTGCATGTATAGGTATAGACACTCTTTGGCCAATAAGCTGAAGGGGAGTTTGGAGACGTTGAAAGGGTGGTTGGTATCGTTAATAAGTGATGCTTCCCCCCGATGGTATGATGCTGGGACCATAATCAAGAATAAGGACCTAAATATTGTTGCCCGATATTGGTTTGGGTTCTTGAGTAGTACACTCATGCCTTCGCAGAATGAGTCGATTCTTGGGCATCCAAAGGCCTCTCTTAGGGAATATAATTGATAGGCAGTTGTTGAATCTGTGTATGATTATTGAGCGTGAGATATTGATGAGCGCCAAGCAACAAAATACCTCCCTCCCATTTCTGATATTGATCAGTGAATTGCGTAGGCGTGATGGTGTTCCGTTCAATAGGAAGACGGATGTTGAGGTCACTTCGACCTCGTATTGCGACATCCAGAGGATCAAGGTTGAGTACTTAAAGGATGAGGCAGAGAGAAGGAGGAGACCTCCAGTTGATACGTCCCGGCTGTGGATGTTGATGCCATGGAGATGGTTCTCCCACTCCCGTAGTTGAGCCGTCAGGTACGCCTGTTCCGGATAATCCTGCTACTTCTGCCCCAGCACAGGGCCCCTCTTCTGCTACTGCACCAGTTTTAGCTCCTGGCACCCGGCCATTGACTCAGGCCATGGTTATCAAGATCGGACGTCTTGCACATTCCGCAGATGTTAGAGCTTCTCGGGTTGAGGTAGTTGTCTCGGGCATTATCGAGAGAGCATTATATGCCACCCTAGACACTATCCGCATGGAGTTAGCTGATCAGCGCCGACTTATTATATCTAAAGGGTAGATTTTGGCAGGTCTCACCGCTAGAGTCGAGGCATGTGAGCAGCATGAGGATAACTCCACCTAGCTGACGGTCATCCTCACTAATATCACTTGTTTGAGGAGAGATGTGGACGAGCTGAAGTCCATAGACATTACCATGTTGTGGGGTAGTGTGTATGTGCCCGAGGGTAAGAGTGTCAATGATCCTCCACCTGCCACCACTTGTATTGCTTCTACTGCTGATGATGACGGTGCGTCTGATGCACCTGAGACGGATGAGGAGGACTTTGTTATGTAGGAAAGAGAGGTGTATGCTAACCTTGAGGACCTGGAGGGGGATTTGGTTCGAGCTGCTACTGCTGAGTCTCTCTAGGAGACATCGATGATTGGGTCGAGTGGGACCCTCTAGACCAAGGAGAGTGCACCGGGTACTGATGCCCAGGCTGAGGATACACCCCCAGCATAGCAGGATAGAGGGACTTTCTATTGTACTTCATTTATCTTTTGTTTGTATATTTATTTTGATATTTCGCATTGAGGACATTGTTTTGTGTTTTTGGTGGGGTGGTATTTTTCCATTGCCGCTGATTGTTATTTTGGATGTTACTTTAGTTGTTTTTTCTTTGATTGTTATTTTGGATATTTCTTTAATTGAATGAAATGGTTTTGAGTTCTCTCTTTTTTCTTATCATTGTCGATTTTGTGCTAAATGAATGATTGCAGTTCTCTTGTACTTTTCAGTGTCAATTGTGTTTAATATCGATGACTTGAATAGTGCTCTTGATTGAACAATGTGTTAGTGCACGTCCAATGAGAAAAATTGGAGTTTCATAATCTTGTGTAAACCCTTAGCCTCTCGTTGTTAGTAGGGAATTGTCGATGGTGAGTCATGCAATGACTGTTGAACTCAAGCTTGACTCGTAGAGTTGTGTTCCACAATTGTGTTTGAATGCCATGTGTGGTGAGCTTTACTTGAAAAGTTTGTATGATGATGCCTAGAACTTGCCCAAGTAGTCCGTGTGGCTAAGCATTGATGAGTGTGGGAAATGATCTTAGGCATGAAATATTTTTTGAGGGTGAACCTAATTGCTAAACCTTTGTGGACTACCTTGTGAGGGTGTGAACCCAGCTTTGCACCATTTGAGCCTATCTTTCTCCTTGATTGAAACACAACTTCAAGAACCTTAGTCGTTTGTGTGAAAATGCCATGTCTCTCCTACCTATAACCTTCGTAAAGCATTGTCAGATTAAATAGCCAACTTAGGCCAAAAGCCTAAGTTGGGGGTGTGGTGAGAATGAAGAGAGAAATTGAGCTACAGGTTTGTGATCTTGATCTTTTGAAATGTTGTTTGTAAAAGAAAGGGCACCCCTCCATATATAAAAAAATAGAAGAGAAAAAGTTGATAAGAAAAGAAAGAAAAAGATTTGAATAAGATAGTACCATTGTGCATAGAGGTGAAAATAAAAAAAGGGGTGTTCATAGAAATGATTTGTGTTCTGCAAAGTGATAAAGGATCAGTTGTGAAATTGAAATATTTGAAAGAAAAGGAAGAAGAAGTGAAATAGAAACCATGCTTCATGAAGGTAGACCCACTAAACCAAAAATGACCATACCTTGAACCCTAGCCCCGTTACAAGCCTCTAAAGTCCTTTGTGATCTTACATGAACCTTGTGATGGTTGGATGGAAAACTCAGGCAAGCCTATGGGAAAATTTATGCAAACTCTTTCTCTTTTGGGAGTGTAAGTGTTGTGTTGATTCCGAAATTTCAATTTTCAATTGAACTTGGGCAAGAGAGTGGAATCCTTTTTTATGTAAGGGCATTCAAATGTCATTGTGGGCATAAGTTTGCATTTTAAGTAAGCACTTGTAAGCATAGACT
>JAGDQO010000176.1:0-76947 GCA_018342035.1 Solanum appendiculatum | reverse complement strand
ATTGCTTCCGCGACCCAGGATGTGTAATGATACGCTATGAGGCTTGTTTGGGGTTCCTTCGGGTTCCCCATTCGCCGGTCACATCTAGGCCCTAGGCTTGGGTCGTGACCAACTTGGTATCAGAGCACTAGGTTGAATGATCCTCGGAGTCCAACACACCGCGTTGATTAGAGTCCGATTCATGGTTGTGTTGTGCACCACAACTATGAGTAGGAGGCTATGAGACGTTTTAGGAAATTTTTCCCTTCTCCATGTTCTAAGTCGTGCCGTAGAGTTGAATTAAGTTCTTCCCTAACGGTTGTTCTTTGCTATGCTAGATCATGTCTAATACAAGAGGAAGACGAGCCCGACTTGTTGCGTGAGTCATATAAGGTGTCTACTCCTATTGGTGCATATATTGTTGCTAGGAAGGTCTGTAGAAATTGTCCTATTTGCATCTTGCATAAAATATTGCCTTGTGATCTTGTTGAGTTGAACATGGTCGATTTTTTGATGGTTGTTCTTGGGATGGATTGGTTGCATGCATACTATTGCTTCTATTGATTGTAAGACCCGTAGCGGTCAAGTTCCAATTCCCAATGTGAACCCATTCTTTGAGTGGGAAAGCAAAATGTGCGTAGTCAAGGGTAGATTCATTCTCTTGCATTAAAGCCCGTAAGTTGATTCTCTAAGGGGTGTCTCTATCACCTGTGAGGGGTAGGATTGTGGGAGTCCAAACCCTTCTTTAGAGGTCGGTTCCAGTCGTAAAGAATTCCTTGGATTCTTCCTAATGACCTTCCCGGTGTTCCTCTCGAAAGGAAATAGATTGCATAGACCATCCTCCCCGATACTCAAACCCATTCTCTATTCCCCTACCGTATGGCCCCGGCGGAGTTAAAGGAGTTGAAAGAACAATTGAGGGACTTGTTGGAGAAGGGTTTTATTAGGCCTAGCCAATCACCATGGGGTGCACCGGTGTTGTTTTGAAGAAGAAAGATGGGTCCCTTAGGATGTGTATGGATTACCGGCAACTCAATAGGGTCACCGTCAAGAATAAATATCCTCTTCCTAGGATTGATGACTTGTTCGACCAATTGCAAGGGGCTAGCCACTTCTCTAAGATTGATCTTCGGTCCGGGTATCATCAAGTGAAGGTGAGGAGGGTGACATTCCCAAGACAGCCTTCCGGACTAGGTATGGACATTATGAATTTGTGGTCATGTCCTTTGGGTTGACCAATGCACCGGCTACCTTCATGGACCTAATGAATAGGGTCTTTAAACCCTACCTTGATTCCTTTGTTGTGGTTTTCTTTGATGATATTTTAATCTATTCGCATAGTGAGGAAGAACATATGGGTCACTTGAGGGTTGTGTTGCAAAGATTAAGAGAGGAGAAGTTGTATGCCAAGTATGAAAAGTGTGAATTTTGGTTGATGGAGGTTGCCTTCCTAGGTCATGTGGTGTCGGGGGATGGTATTAAGGTAGACCCTAAGAAGACCGATGTGATTAGAAATTGGCCTAGGCCATTGACCCCGTCGGATATTAGGAGCTTCTTGCTTAGCGGTACTACGGAGATTTGTGAATGGGTTTCTGGCTATTTCTTCTCCATCACTAAGTTGACACAAAAGAAGGCTAAGTTTGAGTGGACCGACGAATGCGAAAGGAGTTTTCAAACCTTGAAAGATAAACTTGTGTCCGCTCCTATATTGTCACTACCGGATGGGCTTGAGGAATTTGTTGTGTATTGTGATGCTTCTAGAGTTGGCTTGGGTTGTGTCCTAATGCAAATGGTAAGGTGATAGCCTATGCTTCTAGACAACTCAAAGTGTATGAAAAGAACTATCCTACGCATGATCTTGAATTAGCCGCGGTGGTGTTTGCTTTAAAGATTTGGCGTCATTATTTGTATGGGGTACATGTTAATGTGTTCACCGATCATAAGAGTCTCCAATATGTCTCCACCCAAAAAGATCTCAACTTGAGACAAAGAAGGTGGCTAGAATTTCTTAAAGATTATGATATGAGTGTGCATTATCATCCCGGTAAAGCTAATGTGGTGGCGGATGCTTTGAGTAGGGTGTCTATGGTAGCCTAGCTCATGTTGATATTGGTAATAGGGAAATGGCTAGGGAGGTACATCGGTTGGCTAGGTTGGGGGTTAGGTTGGAAGAGGTTGGTAATGGTGGGGTGGTCGTTGTTGATGGTGCTAGGTTTTCCTTGGTTGATGAGGTGATAGCAAAACAAGATCTTGATTCTTCCTTGTTTGAATTGAAGGCCTTGGTGAAAGAGGGCAAGGTGGAAGTTTGCTCCCAAGGGGGAGATGGTGCCCTTAGGTACCAAGGTAGGTTGTGTGTGCCTTGTGTTGATGGTTTGAAGGAGAAAATTCTTGAGGAGGCTCATAATTCTTCCTACTCCATCCACCCCGGTTCCACCAAAATGTATAGAGATTTGAGGGATGTGTATTGGTGGGGAGGCATGAAGAAGGACATTGCCAAATTCGTCTCCGGTTGTCATTGTTGTCAACAAGTCAAGGACGAACATCAAAGGCCGGGTGGTCTAACCCAAGACATAGAGATTCCTACTTGGAAGTGGGAAGAAATTAATATGGATTTTGTAGTTGGTTTACCCAAGACTAGAAAAGGTTTTGATTCTATTTGGGTGGTGCGTTGATAGGATGACAAAATCGGCTTCATTTTCTACCGGGGTAAAGACAACATATGGCGGGAAGATTATGCAAGGTTATATATTCATGACTTGGTAAGGTTGCATGGGATTCCTCTATCCATCATATCGGACCGTGGTACTCAATTTACTTCACACTTTTGGAAGTCTTTTCAAAGGGTCTAGGTACGAGAGTTAAGCTTACTACGGCCTTTCACCCGCAAACGGATGGACAAGCCGAAAGGACTATCCAAACACTTGAGGATATGCTTAGGGCTTGTGTATTGGGGCTTAAGGGTAGTTGGGATGATCATCTTCCATTGATTGAGTTTGCCTATAACAATAGCGATCATTCTAGCATCGGTATGGCTCCTTTTGAGGCTCTCTATGGGAGGCGTTGTAGATCACCGGTTGGGTGGTTTGAGGTTGGTGAGGTGGCCTTGTTAGGACCAGACCTAGTTATGGAGGCTCTTGAGAAGGTTAGGATGATTAGAGAAAGGTTGAAGGTGGCCCAAAGTCGCCAAAAGTCCTATGCCGATGTGAGGAGAAGGGCTCTTGAATTCCAAGTTGGTGATTGGGTTTATTTGAGAGTGACACCCATGAAGGGTGTGGTTCGTTTTGGTAAGAAGGGAAAGTTGAGCCCAAGATACGTGGGTCCTTATAAGGTGATGAGGAGAATTGGCAAGGTAGCTTATGAGTTGGAATTGCCTAGCGAGATGGATTTGGTTCATCCGGTATTTCATGTGTGTATGTTGGAAGTTGTGTGGGTGATTCCGAATGCCATGTGTCTCTTGATGTATGTGGGTGTGTTGAAGATAACTTGACCTAGAAGAGGTTCCGGGGTTTTTCAGATTTTAGATAGACAAGTGGAAGAGGTGATGGAAACAAAGATGTTGGCTGCCATTAAAGTCCTTTGGAAAATCAACAAGTTGAAAGTGCTACTTGGAGGCCGAAGCGGACATGCCAAAGCGGAATATCCTTTTATCCTTTTTCCACTCCACTCGAGCCTAAGGTATGATCTAAGCCCTTTATAAAATCTCAGGCTTAAGTTAAGCCCCCATGTCAATTGCAACATTCATGTTTAAAGTTGACAAGTTCATTGTGGTTTTACAACTATGTGATTTGAAATAAGGTGTTTTAAGTTGCATGTTTCATCTTATGTGGGGCTGAAACTTGCACATGCTTGTGTCTCTCATGTACGTTCTTACATTCGGGACGATGTTCCAAGGGGGAATATTGAAACGACCCCAAAAATGCCCGTAAATGCTGCTTCGGAAACACCTTAAGTTGTAATTTCCATATATCTCAAAATCCGTGCATGATTTCGGAAATTCAACTTCATATTCTTATTCGTGGGGTCAAATTGAGTGGGAAATGGGTCTAACCCGAATTTTAGAGCAACCGTATCAAAATTCGAAAATCGCAAAAATTGCGATTTGGAGGTCAACTTTAAAGGGGCATATCTCTTAGCACACAAGGAACTGGAAGGGCTGCAAACTATTAAATTAAAGCTCTTTGAGTTAGCTTTCCAACGCACTTGGTTTCACCTCATTCCGAGTTAGGATGACGGAGTTATGACCATTTTCGTAAAACCTGTCTGTGCAGATTTGCAATTTCCAGTGAGCTATTCTTTTTAGGCGGGTTGGAGACGTTTTTTTTTATAAAAAGGGGATATGTCCCATACTTAGTCATTTTTCTTAACTCCAAAAACACTCTCTAAGCCCTCTCCAAAAATTCCCAAGATCTTCAACCAAATTCAAACATTTCAAGCTCTAATTCCGGATTCAAGACTCAATCTCAAGCTTCGATTCTCCATTCCAATCTTCATCAAGGATTCTCCAAAGTTGAGGTATGTGGGTTTGATTGTGGAAACCTTCCTTTCCACAAGTCCAACCATTTATCCTCTATTTCTACTTCAAGTTTATGGGTCCTTATGATTATTTATGAACTCTTGAATTATGAAATTACTATTACACACCCTATTATGGTCCATTTTGCATATTATCATGAAATTGAATTATTATGTGATGTTTATGGTTTACATGCTTCCATGATCAAATTATGAAGGTTGATATATATATGTATGTTGTTGGTGGGCTGATTTATATGGATTTTGGAATTGGTTGGACTTAGTATTGTTGAAATACATGATTTCATTTACATGAACAATTGCCCACCTTGTGTTTGATAAAATGCCCATTATAGAATTCTTAGGAAAGGGAAAGATCCAAGGTACGTCCTATGAGACGGATGGTTATGTAATTACTGAAATGATGATGAAATGGACACATGTATATGATTTTCTCTAAATAAGTGTTGTGAGTCGACCATGCCTAGTACGGGGGGTAGTAGGCCCGTATAACCATATCGAGGGGTTTGTACCTTGGTTGCCTAGTACGGGGGTAGTAGGCCCGTATAACCATATCGAGGGGTTGGTACCTTGGTCCCTAGCACGGGGGGTGTAGGCCCGTGTAACCATATCGAGGGGTTGGTACCTTGGTCCCTAGCACGGGGGGTGGTAGGCCCGTGTAACCATATCGAGGGGTTTGTACCTTGGTCCCTAGCACGGGGGGTGGTAGGCCCGTGTAACCATATCGAGGGGTTTGTACCTTGGTCCCTAGCACGGGGGGTGGTAGGCCCGTGTAACCATATTGAGGGGTTTGTACCTCTTTCGCCTCTCCAAGGGGGTGGTAGGCCTTGGAAATACTATATTGATGGTCACTCGCTACACATGTACTACGTCCCACTAAATATGATTTTTATGTAAGCATCATTATACATATCATTTCATTAATATGCTATCTATTGGGTATGATTACGCATTTTTCCTATGATGTCCATCTAATGTAGCATTGCATTGCATCCCATATACTTAGTACATTCAAATGTACTAACGCATACTCTATGCCTACATGATGTCACCATGTAGGGACCGGAGCACCGCTTGACCATCCTCCTCCGCGTGGCTAGTACGATTTTCTATAGTGGTTATTGGTGAGTCCTCCATTTCGGGGACGTTGCTCATGATCTTTTGCTATGTATAAAACTTTTCCTTTCTAGTTATGTTTTGACTATGAGGGTGAGCCCGGTAGTTTGTCTTGGCCCCCGCTAAGTACTCATGTTTAGAGGTGGTGTTGGACAAGTTGTGTATTATGCTTGAGCTTGACTCATCTATGGTATTTATGTATCATTTCTTTTTTTCTTCTTGCTCCCTTAGTCCCGATTTCCCCCTTGATTATGCTTATCGCTTATGGTCATTTAATTGCTTCCGCGACCAAGGATGTGTAATGATACGCTATGAGGCTTGTTTGGGGTTCCTTTGGGTTCCCCATTCGCCGGTCACATCTAGGCCCTAGGCTTGGGTCGTGACAATGTTATACAAATTGATTTCTAAAATACTCACTCGAAGACTACAACTAGTAATGGATTGCCTAATTGATAGTAGTCAGGCTGCTTTTGTTCCTGGGAGGGTGATTATGGACAATATCCTACTTAGCCACGAGCTCGTTAAAGGAAATGGAAGGAAAGGAATTTCTCCTACGTGTATGCTTAAAATTGATATGCAAAAGGCATATGACTCAATAGAATGTCCATTTTTTAGAACAAATCCTCAATGCTTTGAATTTCCCTATCAAGTTTATTAAGTGGGTAATGACGTGTGTGAAGACGGTGTCGTATTCTATCATCATTAATGGTCAGCCCGCAAAGCCCTTTAAAGCAAATAAAGGATTGAGGCAAGGGGACCCCTTGTCGCCTTTTCTATTTGTGATGGCTATGGAATACCTTAGTAGACTGCTTAAACAACTTAGACAACACTCTCAGTTTAAGTTTCATCCCAAGTGTAGCAAAATGAAGCTTATCCATTTAGGTTTTGCAGACGACCTCCTGCTATTCTGTAAATGAGACCCCATATCTAACAAATTGTTGTTTGACAAGTTCCAAAGTTTCTCAAAGGCATCAGACTTGGTGGCTAATCTCAGCAAAAGCTCTATTTACTGTGGAGGCCTGTCAAGTGCTAAGGAACATGAACTCATTGACTTGTTGGGGTTTAGTAGAGGTGATCTCCCCTTTAGATACTTAGGGGTGCCCTTAAGCACTAAAAGGATATCTATTATCCAATGTCAACCATTATTGGAGAAAATGTTAGGTAGAATTAAATCATAGACTGCAAAGTTTTTGTCATATACTGGGAGAACTCAACTGATAAAATATGTATTGTTCTCGATCCAAGTATTCTGGGCATAGGTTTTTGTACTACCTAAGAAGATGATCCAGATCATTGAAGCCACTTGCAGATCTTTCTTATGGATTGGGGGTATTGAATTATCAAAAAGGGTGCTACTTGGGAAAGAGTATGTTATCCAAGAGCTGCCGGGGGCCTGAATATCTTAGATGTGTCCACATGGAATAAGGTTGCAGTCAGTAAGCTCTTATGGAATATATGCATGAAAGAGGATAAGTTGTGGGTAAAGTGGATCCACTCCTATTATGGGAATAGAGACTTGCTGGTGGACATCCCAAAATAGGCCTCGTGGGTCATTCCAAGGATCCTTAAGGCTACTAAATACTTTTCCCAAGCTGGAAATGGTGTTGAGGACATCAGAAAT
Organism: Solanum appendiculatum; assembly: GCA_018342035.1. Classification (NCBI taxonomy): domain Eukaryota; kingdom Viridiplantae; phylum Streptophyta; class Magnoliopsida; order Solanales; family Solanaceae; genus Solanum; species Solanum appendiculatum. The sequence goes on along the minus strand of JAGDQO010000176.1, from coordinate 69,698 downwards.
ATGTCTTACTTCTCAATTAAACAGTTCTATTTAAAGTTGAGAGGACAATTTTAGAAGGTGTCATGGAGAAGACTAGTATGTAACAATGGTGGCTTACCTAGACGGATCTTTATCTTGAGATTGGCTGCACTTGGAAGACTAAACACTATGGATAGATTAGTCCAGTGGGATATCACTACAAATCAGATTTGCCCTTTGTGTGAGAAGAAATCTGAATGCTTAAATCACTTGTTCTTTGTATGTGAGGTATCTCATGAAGTGTGGCAATAATTATTGAAGTGGATCGGCATTAGGAAGTCCCCTACCCAATGGTCAGAGGAACTTAAATGGGCTGAACTGCATGCTAAAGGAGAACCCCACAAGCTGAGGTTTACATAATGATGTTGGCTGTTGCAGTATACTACATTTGGAGGGAAAGGAATGCTCGAGTATTTCAAAGCAAAAGGCAGAACCCTCATGCTATGATCAGACTCATCATACATGACATTCATACTAGAGCTGCAAAACATGCTAGACTTGCAACTTGGCTCCAAGACTATAATTGTTATCCTAGTTAAAACTTTGTTGGTGTTAGTGCAATTAGGTGCTAGCTATTGTAACTTTCTCGTTATTAGTTTAAAATGACTCTTAGACAAGATAACTGTGGGGGCTATGTCCAACAGTTGATCTTCTATTATGCTATGTAATGTTCACTTTTGGTAATGAAAACAATTAGTTACCAAAAAAGCAATATAATCATTTGGAAAAGAATCTATTCTTTTTATTTGATTGAATATCTCAATTAGAGTATTATCTTCTACTTTTATGATTTCTCTTAACACTTTTAATTCAGAAAATAAGTCTAAACCGTCAATATCGGAGTAAGTATTATGTTTTAAGGAACATTCAAGATTAAGGCAATATTTTTTTAAATTCTCGTCATCTAATGATCTCAATTTTTTCCCACTAAATAGAAAACCAAAAATATTTGCATATACTTCAAATTGTTCAAATCTATTTTGAAGTGAAAAGATGGCTTGGTCTACTATATATAAGAAGTAATCAACTCTAAAAGATTCTTCAAGAGATCTTGTGATTTCATTACCAACATTCTCATCAAATTATTTTTTTCTATAAATTCCACGTTTCTTACGAAATTCAGGTTCTATATTCATCTCTAATGCAATTTTCTTAGCCGAAATCATAGCACTTGTAAATCCTTCTTCTCTATATGTTTTAAAAAAAGAAACTAGACCTCTTAATTGATCTATAGCAACATCAATATGAATATCTTTTGATGGTAAACTTTTGCTAATTGAATTAACAGCAAATAATACATCATATCAAATAGTCATACCCAATAAAAATTCAAAATTTTCAAGCTCAAAAATTGCTAAACAATTAGCTTCACTTTTAATTTTTGGATCATCACTAACTTCTTCTAATTTAAATAAAGCATCTCTTATTTGTGGAGTTTGAAATCTTATTGCTTTAACACTTTCAATACAAATTTCCCATCGTGTTTGTGACAATGATTTAAGAGTGAAACTAGGTACACTATCTTTTAGAATTTTCAACCGCTTAGTAGACGAAGAAAATAGTGAATATATACGTTGTACCACTCCAAAGAATGATATAGCTTTCGTACAAGAATTAGCAATATCACAAAGTACCAAATTTAGATTATGACAACCACATGGTGTATAAAATGATCTAGGATTTATATCAAGAAGTCTTTTTTGCACTCCTTGGTGTTTTCCCTTCATATTAGATCCGTTATCATATCCTTGTCCTCTTAAATTATCAATATCAAGTCTAGCACATTTTATTTCATCTAAAATAACTTCAAAAAGGCCCTTTCCACTTGTATCATCTACTTTTAAGAACTCTAAGAAATATTCGGTTATATTTATTGGAGTTGCCGAAATATCTACACTCCGTATTATAAAAGACATTTGGTCTTCATGACTTGTATCCGGCGTGCAATCAAGTATGATAGAGAAATACTTTGTTTTTATAACTTTTTCAATAATCTTATTGTTAATTTCACTTGCCAATAAATTTATTAATTCATTTTGTATATTATGTCCAAAATAATGATTATGAATTTCATCATGTTTGATTTGTCGAATATGTTCTTGCATAATTGGATCAAATTCGGCAATCATTTCAATAAGACTTAAGAAGTTTATGTTATTTTCTCGATATATTTTTTTCATTTTTCTCCCTAAACGCCAAATTATTTTTTCCAATAGTTTTTATGACAGAAATAATTCTTGACAATACTTTTTTCCAATGTTCTCTATCTCTATTAATTTGGTCTTGAATGTTTTTGTCAATTAATTATTTTATTATTACGCAATTTAAATTCTAAATCAATCCATGAACTCATATTAATAACTAGGTAAATTACCCGTGCTTCGCACGAGATTGAACTATTTTATTAAGTTTACATATAATCATTCGGTAATATTCATAGTTTTGATACATACACTACATTGCCAAGCATATTTTATCTTAAAGCAAAGCGTTCCTCTGAAATCTTAAAGTGTTATACTTTTTTAATTTTTATTTTTGTTATACAAAAAGTATGAGTCATAGAGAGATTTTAAGTATAAGAAAGAAGTCTATAAAAATCTCCATGGAAATAGTTGGTCAGAAGTAACAAAATTTTCTAAATTCCAAGAAGTCATAAAGAACAACATCAGACGTCAAAAAAGAGACCAAAAAGCCTCTAACAACAACACTCCCAAGTAAAGTGGAAGATCACTTCCATACAAGAACATAATTAACTAATTTCAAATGAAGGACCTTCGGCTCTTTTCTTATGAACCTCCATCAATCTTTTTTTTTATTATAGTATGTCGTATCATGTATATGTTAAAAATGACCCTAAAATTGTTAGTATCATAAAGGTTTTTCCTCATTGTCTCAGAATAGTCATTACTATTACTTAGGTTTCATATCACCGACCCCAACTTATTTGAAATTTAACCATAGTTCTTGTTATGGTTATATTATGCTGTTACAAAGAATTATTGCAATGATCAACCAAGCAGTAGGTGACATCTGAATGGAACTGTTCAAAACTGGATATTCTAAACTAAAATTTTGATACATAACATATTATATAAAATCTCACAACATAATTTTGTGAGCACTTGAACTCACAAATATCCACAAATAATAATAAAGACGACCTTACTTTCCTAACAATCAAGAAGAAGAAAGTGTGTGACTTAACATATTTTTCAAAAAGATAGTCTGCCGGGCTGTATCCAATTTTACAGTTCACAAATTTAATTGAAAGAAGCCAAAAGAAAGAGTTATCACTACAACAAAAATAATTTTTAACGGTAATTAATAGTTTAATTGCCACTAAATATGTATTTTCACAGGCAATTAGTACTCTCTATAAATGTCCCTAAAGTCTATAGCGACATTCAATCTAATAACAATTAATTAATGTCGGTAAAGGCTCTAGCACTCTTTGCTAATGTTCATATTTATTATTACCAATAAAAATGCTTTTTATAGTATATTTTGGGCATCTTTTAGTTTTAAGAAAACTTGATCTCTTGTTATGCCCAAAAAGAAGAGAGGAAGAAATATGCCAAATTAGTTAACTTGTGATAAAAGAAGTGGACTAATTGTCTCTATACTAATATTCTAGGAAGAGAGCAATGACATACAAAATGTTTGTACCAAAGATAAAATAATTAAAATAATATACTAACTGTGGCAAGCAAGAGAACAATTTGTTTGGTTCTATTAACAAACTTCACCATTGGTTTTGTATTAGTTATCACATATTTGTTGTGTGCTATAGAATATAGCACATCCCACAAGCAATTTTCCCAAAAAGTATATGAAGAAACCTGTAGAAATAGACAAAAGAGAAGATCAATTTTCAATCATCCTTGCTGAAATTTTTAACATAGTTCAAAAAAAGTCACCAAAATAACAAAAAGAAATTACAATAGTTACATGAATCACTATGACTTACAGTAAAAGATTAAGCTTCATGATATAGGAGGAAGAAAACTTTGAGAAATGAAACACATTTCATAAGAAGCTTAATTAATGTATTTGAATTTGACTCCCCTATAGAGGAAAAAAATCTACAAATAATAGTGGCAGAAATAGAAGTTTTATTTACTAAAGAAACAAATGTTATGACCATTCCAGCAGCGTTGTGAGTTGTGGACTGAGAGGTTCAAGAGTAGTAATGCTGCATTGCAATTGAAATTAATTTTCTTTGTTTATTCTTTCTTCTTTCGGTGCCTTTGAATTAAGTGTTGGGTTTTAAAATGTGTGAATGAAAAATGAAGAGTTGTAACTTTTGTGAAAAATTGTGACTATTATGAAAAATTGTGACTTTTGAGAAAAGTTGTGACTTTTGTGAAAAATTGTGGCTTTTGTGACAAGTGGTGACTTTTGTGAAAAGTTGTGGCTTTTGTGACAAGTGGTGACTTTTGTGAAAAGTGGTGGCTTTTGTGAAAAATTGTGACTTTTATGAAAGGTTATTACTTTTATGAAGAGTTTTGACTTTTCTAAAGAGTTGTGACTTTTTCGTAAGGTTATGAATTTAAAGAAGGGTGAAATAAGAATCTCGATCTGTGAGGGTGTCACATAGGCAGGTCATATGTTGTAAACAGGCACAACGTTTATGAAGAGTGACAAGAGTGGAAAAATAATGAATGGGAGAAGCGGTTGTTGAAGTCTGAAGTGGCGTTCCTATTACAGAGGGGAAGGACAGTTTTGAAAATAAATAAATAAAAAGAGAATCGTTGCTTCCGGTGGCGCTACCTCACTGAATTGAACAAGCATGGACGAACGCTGCATTACATAATAGTACAAAGAGTAACGTGAGTTGTACCATCAACAAATTTTTTTACCCTCTTAGGTAGACACGTGTATTGCAGCAGCCCTATGATTTGTTTCTTTTGGGACACCTGTCTATCTTTTAAAATTTTTGTTTCCACCCAGTCTAATTCTTCTTCAGTCTCTTTCCTCCTCACTTTAATATTCTCTCTTCCCTGTTCACTATTATAATCCTCTCTGCAAACCTCCCAGATTCAGGCTATTTTTTAAAATGAGAATTGGCTGAATTTTTTGTGATCTTGCCTTATTATATTATCGGTATCGGTACTTATTTGATATACTTTATATTTGTTACTTTTTAATTGTTTTGATTATAATTTCTTGCTAGAATTTCAAGTACATGTTAGTAATTTTACCTGATCTACACATGCATTATGTCTCTTTAATTAATTGTCTTTGTTATTATCTAAGTAGTGCATAATTAAATCGTCATGGCAAAATTTAAGCTATCAAAAGTGATTGTGCTTTTTCCTTTTCTTTCTTTGTGCTTCCAATGAATTTATCCAAGCTTCTGTTCTTGCTCTCGAGTCTCAAGGGTGTTTGTGTTCTTATAGCTGTGTGTTCAAGCTCTTGGTATGTTTTTTTTAATTAATTTTTCTCATCCTACCTTGTTTTTTTTCTTCATTGTTTTTCCCCTTTCTAGGCTTCTCAATTCTTTTCGTACTTTTTAATTTCACAATTCAATGGTATTTGCAGGTTAAATTTGTGAGTATCACTGGAAGACGATAGCGGTAAAGTAACACATTATGATAGTAATTTCATTTGTTTTGGATTTTTTCAGTATTCTATTCGAATTAGGTTGGGTCAGAGTTCTATGCATCACCTCTTCGATTTTCTTTCATTTTCCCTTTGATTGTGTATAACTGTTCTTTGTGTTGCAGGGGTTGATGAAAAAAATATTTTGGAAAATCAAAATTAGAATGTTGCGGCATACTCGAATAGTCAGGTTAATATGCAGTGTGGTCTATATTATGTTAGAAACTTGATGCCCATGTCGATAGAGTGAATGACTGACATTTTCAAATCTATTTATAAAATGAAATTCAATTTTTTTTTTTTTTTTTGAAGAATGAATTTGCATTTTATTCTTAGACTTAACATTTTTCTGTAACCATGTAGATATGGTAGGTTGATGATGCTGACATCTAAATTACTACTATTGAAATTCATAATCTCTTGTCACTATGAATTATTTCAGGAGAAAATTCAATGTATTTTTTGTAAAATGTGCATATAATAGGAACAAAGCTCCTTAATTTAAAGGACAAGATGTTCATGTGTATTTGATACGCCCTCATCAAAATATTTTTTAAATGTATTTTCAAGGAAGCAGATGCTCATTTGAACCATCTGTTGTCTTATTTGTTATACCTAGGAGAAACCATAACAATCGTACTACTCTATTCCTTATTGGTTGGTTGTATCTTAGACTTTGTTGTTTCTAATAATTTTGTATACGCATTGAATATATATGGATCTGACTTAAAACACTCTCATGTTGTCTTCTGTTGTAGGTGTCTCTTTCTAATAGGAAACTGAATGAATATGCGTAGTGATGTTGAGGAAGAGCTTACCATGGCAAAGAAGAAGAATCCACACATGCATGACCCAATAGTGGCATTTAGATTACTTTGATGGGTATAGCACCTCATCTCAATCCTCATCTTATCGCTACAGTTAGAAAGTTGTCTGGCAAAAAAAAGGTTGGAGAAACCTAGACATGAGTTCAACATGATGTTCATTGTTGCACCAGGTATTTAAAATTTTGAGCCAGTGTATTACAAATTTGAATAGAGCATCAGTGAAATATTATTGTAGAGAACTGCATTTCTGCAAAATTAAAGCATGATGAAAAATGAAATAACTAAACATCTTTAAGAAGATGAGTATTTTCTTGTGGCTAACATTATGATAGTTTGTTATTTATCCTGCTCCTTGTGATTAGTTACTATTGATCCCGCTCTTTGTGATTTGTTTGATCAGTGATGATAGTTTCCTTTAAAGTTGATGTTCATGACTTTAAACTTATTTTAAAGATATAATTTGCTACTGTGCTGTTAAATGAAGTGAACAAGCAGGAAGAATTCTCAGTGGTGGTCCTATCTGAAGCAGCTTCCCCACAAATATGACAATTGCAAATTTTGGCAAATTCAGAACAGTCGCATTGCAAGTTTGTGACAACTTAAACAAGTTGAAATGTATTTCATAATTGGAAAACACTTATTCTGCTATGCACCTATGATATTTGATAATGTGCCTTACTCATTTTATTTGGTACTAACTTATGGTGCTATCTGCCATATCTTGAAAGTTTTAGTGCTTGGGATAATAATTTATTGGATAGATGTGCTTACTAATAACTAATAAAAGAATGTCTTGATGTAGAGTACAAAAATATTTTATAGTGATGGTGACCCCATTGAAGTGCAATGATAAGGTGAGAACCTATGTTGGTCGGACTCTTCGAAAATGTCGAGGGGTGCGTGTGGGATCCTCCATATATAGTGTATTTTTGGAGGATCCGACACGGGTGCAGCAACATTTTTGGAGAGTCTGAGCAACTTAGGTGAGAACTATGCATCATAACTTGGTAAGCATTTCACACATTATATCGTTGATGACACATTACTAATGTGTGATACAAATGTTAGTGAAAATACCTAAATATGATTCTGCTCATGTTAGAAGCAGCATGCGGGTTAGAGAAAATTAGGCAAAAAGCTTGGCATTCCCTACTAATGAAATAGATAATGTAGAGAACATGAACTTGCAGGATTTTTGTTGTAAAATGTGTAGTCTTCCACCACTTATGTGGGCTTCTCTAGGAACAAAACACAAGGCTACTAAATTATGGAACGAGATGATGAATAGACGTGAGAAAGAAAAATTGGTATATGATTCATGTTGGAGGACATTATCAATGTTACAAATTATTGTAAAACACTTCTATGGTTATGCATTTATATTTACTTCTCACAAATATATATTAAGTAAAAATGATATTTTGCTATCTTCTTTGTGTAGAGCACATGGCAATGTGCCTTCAGTTTAGGTTGTGCCAGGACTGATTCTCTACCAATATTATTTTGGACATCTCACATTTATAGGAGACACTGATGATAACAACATATGGTACTATAATGTGCATGTTTTAACTCTTGGCTATTTTATCTAAAAATCGAATTTCATATTAAAATTTTGTCAAGTCATGATTCAATATGATGTTTCTGTTGTTAAATTTGAATTTTTCTTTTTTGGTCAAGTAGACTGGGTAACATCTTGATTTTGTTATCTATTTCTTTGTTCGCTGACTAAAAAAATACTTTTAAACTATAGAAAAAAATCACTATTCCTCAATATTATAAAAATAGCACAGAAGTTTAATCAAATGAAAAAGAAAAACAAAAAATTGAAGAGAACCAAGCGATATATCTAATAAAGTGGGACTATGTCATATTGGACAAGAAAATAGGAGGGTTTAGGAATATATGGAATAATGGTAACAAATAGTAGTTTACTCATGAAGTGGTTATGGACATATATATTGTGAAAAAAGATGCTCTTTGGAGAAGGTTGATTGCAAAAATGTTGGATAAAAGAGGTGAATGCTGCATATGAAAATGGAGTATGGAGAACATATAAGAAGAATGTGGATCTTTTTGAATATCATGTACGAGAAGAGTCACTTACTTTTATTATGAGTTCCTATGTTTCAAGTCCTTTGTTATTCAAAGACGTTTGATATACTTTCCAATTAGTACTTTTGGATCCTTACTCGCTTTAATAATTATACCTCGACTGAGGTAAGAAGACAGAACAATAATCAAGATCTAGAAACAGTAAACAAACAGGCTAAACTATGGGAAGGGTTGATTTCATATCTCAATTTATGCAAATAGTGAAGTTGCTACACATACTAGTTTTCAATCTCTTTTTTATGCAAATAGGGAAGTTGATGTACTTAACAGGAGCTTGCACTGGTGAGTGGTGTGGGTGCAATTTTCAATAATTTACAGGAATAACAAATAGTAATGTTTGGGCAAAGAAAAGTATATGTACAAAGAGTTGATGTTTCCCCTAGCACATTGGATAAGTTGTGACTTGTGACACCTCTAGAAGTTGAATGTTAGATTATAAAAGCAGAATGTTCCTAATAACTTGTTAAGCATTCTCCTTTTCGTATCTCTTTTTTTCGATTATTTTGGGGTGCAAGTTGTTTGAGTTGTGTCAACATTTAATGTCTTCTATTTTATTTGATGATTTCATCTTGTGTATAATTTGCAGATTGAATGAACATGTTTTATTTTTAACTTGCTAGATCATCATTATTACTAATACATTCACATGACATGAATAAATTGGTTTCTTGTAATGTATCATATAATTATTTTCAGCGATATTATTATCTATGGAGAACAGATCTATTAATGTAGTGCCCGTGCTAAGCACGGACCATGCCCCTCTAGTATATATATATATGATATGTTGGTTGGTTGTTTCATGAGTTCTAAGCTTAGTAGTAAGATTTTTCCAATCTCTACTACCTTCATTAGCTAATTTATTGTTTTTTGCATTAAAGGTCGTATTAAATAGCTTACAACAAAAACAAAATACCTTATTCAAATCTTTGGAATAAACTAACCATTTTCTTTCATGTTTTTCTCCATTTGCCAACTTTTGAAAATAATATGTAGTAAAAAAATGCTTTAAAAACTTATCCTTTGGAAAACATGTGTCGCTAATTCTAATTGGTCCCTTTTCTACTAATAAGTCTCTTAACTTTGTATCAACAATATTCCATTGACTAGGATCATAGATATTTTTAGGAGTATTATTATTTAATTTATTTATAAGTTCTTGATTTTCTTGGGAATCTACATCCGAATTTTCACTAATTTCCTCTCCTTTTTCTTCTTTTTGGATTATATCATTATCTAACTCAACTTCAACTAAATTAGTTACTTGTTCTTCTAAAGAGCATTCCCCTACATTTTTTGATTTAATTCTGACATTATTTTCCAAAAATTTATCAAGAGCACTTTTTTGAGATTTTATCAAGTTATCGACTTTTCTTTTTCTTTTAAGTTTTGAATGACCGGATTCATATTTTCTAGTTGACATATTAAATTTCTAACAAATATTTTAAACACTATCTATAATATCAAATAAAAAATATGATAAACATAAGACACAAAATAAAAATAATATTAGAAATTAGAATGATATTACTGGATTCAAGAATTATGAAGACTTGATTTCCAAAAATGAATCGGGGCTGCTGTGATATTTTTTTTTCAAAATTTAAAACATAAACTATATATGTTATTTTCAAGTTGAAATTATCAATAGAACAAATAAATTCTTAAGCTTTGAATAAGAGAGAGAATGGAAGATTAGAAAAGAGAAAGAGAGAAGAAATATAAGAGAGAAAGAGAGAAGGATAGAATATATAAAAATAAAATCAATTAAAGAATAAGGTAAAAAAAATGATAACTTGTAAAATTTAAAAAAAGTACACATTACTTCTTATTGGAAAGGTAAAAAGGGAATAGTCATGTCAAGTTCACATCATAAATCCATTTGGAAATTGGACTCCTAGTTCTAATTTTATTTTATTTTAGTCTAGTCCTAGCTAATAAATTAAAAAATGCCCCCCCCCCCCCACCCCCCATAATTGGGAGCCTAAGGCCAAAAACTTTTCTTCAACACATGCTAGCCGCCCCTGCAAACAATCTGCCCTAATTAACTAAAACACAAGCGTAAAATCAGTTGAAATAGTTCATGGAGAACCTAATCACGTTTTCAATGGAGGAAAGGCAAGACTTTATGATTGAAGAGGGATTGCATCAAGTAGTGGTGTTTAAATTATCCCATGGTGCGCCTGATTTGAAGGTATTAAGGTTGATTTTGCCGAAACATCTTGGTACCAAGGGCAATTGTTTAATTGGCTTACTTTCTCCAAGACAAATTTTGTTGAGGTTTGATCAATATGAAGATTTTGTACTAGCTTTATCTCGCTCAGTTAATTATCTTCTCAACAATGGAGAGGAGCACCAATATAGGGTATTTCCATGGTCCATTGGATATAATTCTAAGGAGGAAACAACGTTAGCTGTGGTTTGGATTTCTTTACCGAACTTATCTCCTGATTTGTTTGCAAAGAAGTCTCTGGTGTCTATAGCATCAGTAGTTGGGAAACCAATAGCTATAGATAAAGCTACTCAAATCAAGTCAAGACCTAGCACAACTAGGGTCAAGGTTATACTTGATCTAATGGAAAAGCTTCCAAATCGTATAAGGTTGCAGTTTGTGGATGGAAAATCTAGTAAGTTGATCGAGGTTTTTCAGGAGATTGTGTATGATAATCTACCTTTGTATTGCAATCATTGTAAGAACCAAGGTCATGATGAAGGTAGTTGTCGTTTGATCTCGAAAAGAAATCAAAATAACAAAGAAATTGATGATACCATTGAAGCTGCTTTAATTTAAAAGGTACTATCGATGGTGAAAAATATCAAGATGATGCGAGGGAAATACTAAATGAAAAAAGAAGGGTTGTAGATGTCGATCAAAGTAAAGCTATTACTTTAGATCGACAATTGGTTGTTTCCACTTCTGAGCAAAATCGTGGAGACTCAATAGATATGGATACATGTAATATTGATCTTCAAACAACTATCGGAAACAAAGGTATTTTAGAGGTTTCAAATGATCAAGAGTTAGCTCTAAGTCCTAAATCTGTAGAGATATTACAACAACAAAAAAGTGTAGATGTTACAGGTGATTGCAATAACCAATAGGCTGCTACTAATGAGGTACAATCAAAAGAATTGGGATTGAATTTGATGTCTAATGCAAATAAAAATGCAGGGGGGGGCGGGGAACACCAAGAGTTGGGGTTGATGTGTCGCGAGTTGATTCAGGACAAAAACTAATTGATACATCTGATGTTGAAGATGCTGATTCTAGGCATCATGTTTTTCTAGAAGGAAATGAGAATGCAACTAAAAACTGGACACTGGTTGCATACAAAAATTCAACTAGTAGTCAGACCCTTTCCCTGACTAGTCGAAATAATTCTTCATGTAGTGGAAAGGGTGCGATTGGAAATTTTTAGGATAGTGAAAAGAGGCAAGATATTAGTAATGCCTCAAGAGACCTATTATGTTCGAATAAGTTTGATGTTTTATTGAAGGCTAATGGAAAGCTATTAAGGTCAACAGAGAATGATAACGATTTGATCCAAGAAAAGAAGGTTTTACCACCTACTTTGAATAGAAAATTAAGCCCAGAAGCTCCCGTATTATTGCCTAAATGTGTGATTGCAAAGAAGAATGAGTCAAGGGCCTTAGCGTAAAATACAATTGATTTGGGTGAGGATTCTCCTGATGAAGATGAGGAAGACAATATGCTAGACATATGCTTTGATAGAGTGGCTAGGGAAGGGGATATATCACCTTGGCAATAGAGAAGTGGAAGCAACAAAAGCAGAAAAGAAGACACATAGAAGGCAACATAGTTGGGACGGTAAAGTGACTGAGGAGTTTGTTCCAAGGCACCTACCGATGCGACAAGCAAAGCAGAACCATATGACAATATGAATAGGTTCAATAAGATCCAATAAATCCATCAAAAAGTATGAATTATCAAGTATTATTGAATAGGTTTGAAGAAGAAGACAAGAGAAAAATACTTCGAGTTACTTTTGATGGGCAATCAATCTGTAACACCCCGAAATTGTTTAAGTTAAGATCTGAATCATTCTTGAATTGCGTATAAGGTCGTACCGAGTAATTCTTAATTGTTCTTAGATTTTAAGGTTAATTCATTAGTGTGGGAATGATTTTGGATGTCAATTAAACTCACTAGAATTCCTTAGCACAAAGTTGAGTTGAAAGTTACCCTACCTAGTGAGTTTTGACCTAAGATTCTACTTAGGTCAATTTCAAACGATCATATCTTTCAGCACATAATGATTTAGGTGGTCCATGAGCTATCAAATCGAAGGTCTTTGAGTCCGCTTCCCAACGCCGCTAAGTTTGCTCCATTTGAAGTTTGGAGTAAAAGGTTATACCCATTTGAGTGAAGCCTCTCTATTTAAGGCATTTCATTCGTTTTAGGAAAGGGTATTTTGGTCTTTTCCTTTTTCCCACTAAGCTTAGCAAGTTTTTCCTGACCTAATTAAGGGTCTAATCAGATTCTAAATCACCTATTCACGTTCCTTAGCACTTAGGGCTTTAGAGCGAGGTTTCAAGAAGAGAAAAAGGTCTAAGTTCAAGCGTTCTTCAAGAATTGTGGTTTTCGCCAAGAACATCATTCTTTCCAGGTATGTAAGGCTTCCTGTCACGCCCCGAGCCTACACCCTGGACGTGGTCGGCACTCGAGAACCATTGTTGGTCCCCAAGCGAACCCTTGACCAGGCTGACTACTTAGTGGAAGACTGGCTCAAGCGATAAAAAGCTTAAAACAAAATTTTTGACCATTTAAACTCAAAGTAAGAACTCAACTCAAACTGTTTGTAAAATACTCAATAGCATAAGTATTATAGTTTTGAAAAAAAAACATCTCAAGAAAATCAAATACTGAAGTACTCCTCAACTCTATCTATCTATGAAGCCTCTAACATTAAGATAGGTATCGGGACAAGACCCATGACACCTCAACCAACTAATAACGGAAATAAAAGCGGGGTCCTTCGGAATGTAAGGAGGCTCACCAAAGCTAACTGGGAGTGCTAAGTGTTCTCAACGAAACGCCTATTGATGATCCTTAACACCTGTATCTGCATCATGAAAAGATACAGGTCGAATGACATCAGTACATGAAATGTACAAGTATGTAATATGGCTGAGTAAAACAAATGACTCAACTGAATGACCGAAAGTACTCAACTAAATCAATACATGAACATGAAGTGAAAATCATTTAAACTTTATAATAAAATATGCGATAAAAGCAATATGAAAATAACATACTTTACTTGTGGGGAGTTTCTCTAACCAACAACCATTACTTTGAGCCTAGCAATGATACAACGTTTCACCCACATTCTAAGGGCCATCCTATGTATCCATCGAATAGGCCTTCTCAGAGACAATGAGGAGTCGCATGAAGAGTCAATGTTATCCTATCTTATGCTGACTACATAGTTTTATGGAACTTCCGAGTTATAAAAGACTCTAACCCAATTTGGTGCTCGATACTACTCCCAAAATAATCAATATACTTTATGCTCAATCACCCTTTACAAAGAAAGGGACTATTACTTTACTTACTTTTCACTTTGCTCAATCACCCTTTATAAAGAAAGGAACTATTACATTACTTTACTTTTCAAAAACATCAGTCATACTCTTTCTTTTTCTCAACTGTCAAATAGTACATATGAAAACATTTGATTCTCCTTTCAAAGATTCTGTTCAAAACTTACACTTTTAAAACGTATGCTCATGAACTTCTCTTTCAAGCCCAAAATCAATATATGAGGAACTTTCATGCAATTTTTTCTTTGAAAACATAACTTTACTAAATCAATAGGGTTCATGTGATACTAAGCATGAACAACATTATAAGATTCACATGTAAAATAGGAATCAAGACCTCAACTTGTTAAAGAACTGAATTCAATATCAAGAACTATGAATAGATGAAGAACTAGGAATATACTTTAGATGTGTCGATTTCTGACTGAATTGAGATGTAGGGCTTGAGGACGAACTGGTCCAACACTATGAATAGCCTTACATACATGGAAGAACAACGTTCTTGAAGAATCTTGAAGAAGAACTTGATTGGAAGAATTGAAACCCTAGCTTGAAGAAGAACGATCAAGAAAACCTTTCTTGAAATTCTTGAATTGGTTTCTTGAAAACTCTATGGCCAAGAATTATGATTTTCATTAATGATTCATAATTGTATGAAGGAATTTGAGTTGGAAAGAATGTAATTCTTAAAGAAGGACTTACCTTGAAGAGGAATCTTGAAAAAGATTGAATGAATCTTGAATGTAAGTCCTATACTTTTATTTTTCTTTAGGGTTTGAGAGAGAAGAGAATAGGGAATTAAAAGATGAAAATCTGATTGTTTTAGGACTTTAATTAATCAATAAATTCATTTAGGGTTTTCTTAGAGGTAAAAAGACAAAAATGACCCTTTTTAATGTTTTCCCATCAGCTAATTCGTCACTGCACTGTGTCATGTTACTAAAATGGTCATAACATTTTATTCGGAAATCAGATTGACACGAAATTGGTGGCGTTGGAAAGAAGATTCAAATACCTTTAATTTGATAGGTTATGGGACACATAATCCTTTACATTCTAAGATACATGGTCGTTAGAAGTTGACCTAAGTAGAATCTTACATCAAAACTTAATCGGTAAGGAAACTTTCAACTCAACTTTGTGCTAGGACATTCTAGTGACCTTAATTGATATCTAAAATCATTCTCACACTAAAGAATTGACCTTTACACATATCAGAAATTTAAAAATCACCCGATGCGACCTAAAATTTTTTTGGGGTCTTAAGTTAGAAATTTTTGGGGTGTTACAACATCTCCCCCTTGGGATCATTCGTCCTCAAATGACGGTTAAACTGAGAATGGAAAGGAAAGGAGTTACTATCTCTCTTAACTTCTGAACTTGCCTACTAACATAGGCGGAAATGATTCATACAGAGAGTTTTGAAACTGGACTAGACCACATAAGTCATGAACGATATGAGTTTTAATATAGTCACACTCTATCTGAAGTTATTTGACATGAAAGAAGGATATCCGGGCACGAAGTAAGAATATGACTATTAGCCTCGAGTGATATAACTTGTAGCTTTTAAGCTTAGCAACACTTCTCAACTATACTCTTATTTCTGATTACAACACTTTATAAGCTACAACTCATAGCTCCCACTAGAGTATGTACTACTCTTACAAATGTCTAAGTCAGATCGCTTGCTCTTACTATGTTCAAGCCTAATCTCTAATTCACAAGGTGCTAAACATGAGATGATTATACTAATCCAAATCACAAGATTCAAGCTCTATACCTTTATAGGGAATCTCATCCCAAGAATACTACTTCTTACCATTGCATTTAACTAACCTCTAGTCCAAATCAAGGACCAATGCATTATACATTCATCCACACGTTATCAACAACCTCATTCAAGCCTAGAACTATAACCACTCTATGGACTTCTACTAACCAACCTTATAAGAATTTCTCATTCTCTCATCATCTCTACCAACTGAAATTTTATGCATTACTACCAGGAACCACTACTTTCTCTCATTTAACTCTTACTCTTAATAAAACTTCATTCATCCTTCCTCCACTTTTATAACCTTAGACAGAATAAGCACACTGCCACCACCACAATAAGAAACATCAACCTTCTCCTTCTATCACTACTCAACTACTACCATAATCATCGCTATCAAAACTGAAAAGGATCACTGAAAAAGCTTTAGGGTGAAAGATCATAAGCACGATTCATTCGAGAATTCTGATAAAAGAATATGGATGGCATAACATTATGGTGCTAGCCATTGAGAGTAATTCATGAATTTGCAAGACTGAGGATACTATGAGACATGAGTGCTTATCTAAATAGGTTCATATCATGAGGCTGATATCTATAACTTTATGGAGTAAGATTGAGATAATGGGTTAAAGTCTTTGCTCCTCATTCTGGAAACTGAGCATGTATGTGAATCTCTCTGAAATGTATGAGCATAATTCATGAACACAATCTTGATATAAGAAACATCAATAAGATATTGGAATAACTGAACTTTGCGGAACACGCAAGATTATAAATGGATTGATATATCCCTAAAACTCTTTCTGATTCTCAACACTTGACTTGGTTTCTCATCTTATCGTCTCGCCCTTAGGTCTGAAGTTGATACTCTAAGGCTATGAATCTGTTTTATCTTTTCTAAACTAGTCTAAATTCGCTTTTCTTACTCATAAGATGCAAATCTCATGACTATTGAACTCTCCATAAGCAGGTACTAAGACTCCTTCTAAGACCTCTTTCTAAGATGCTTCTCTTCCCTTCTTCTCATTGGCTTATGAGGCCACTTAATCTAACTGTTAATAATTTGACTTCTCTTTCTTAGACTACTAATAACATCCTTCTATATTCGTATCAACCTAACAGGCAGAAACTTGGAACTATATTTAAGAGGATCATCATTGACTATATAAAATCCCTTCTACCCTACTCTTAAGGGTAATAAATAATGCTTACACCAGCTACTCCTCATTGGCAACCTAAATATGCTATCTAGGCATACATGAAAACAATAAACTTAATTAGAATTTCATCTGATTGCATACAATCTCGGGTACACCTCTTAATGCTCTTGTTAACCTAGTGACTTGGTCACTGTCATTGCTCTCATCAATGGGTCATAATACCACACTTGTGTCACACACTTTTATTGCAAAGTAATACCTTAATTCCTCACCTACTTAAGGTCAATCCTACTAGATCAGATATCAAAACTAACATCGTCACCCTCATATTGCCATCCTTTTATCATGATACTCATTTCAAATTAAAGCTTAGTGGCTAGTACTAAACACATATATCAATATAATTGCTCACATCTTTTACTACTTACGACTACCAGATAAAATTAAGAAATGCTCACCCACTAAGACCTCCTGACAAGTAGTAAATCTTTATCTCTCCATCTACATACTTACATATTACTGCCACATTCTTTTTCACAACTTAAGTACTATTTACCCACTCACTATACATCATTGCCTAATTAGTTCTATGACCCTCTAAATTTCGTGGGGCTCTCCTTTTAAAAATCATAAGCCTAGCTTAGATCTATCACCTCATGAATAGTCGGCTCTTATATTCAACACTTATACTTGGTCGATACTAATGCATTGACACCTTATCATAAACTTCTTTCTAGTTAAAGTATACTCTAACTCATCTGAACTAGCAATTGTTCCTCTGCCTTCTATCATGAAATCTATACAAACTCATCACTCCTTGTCTACTCATAAGGGAAAATTCCTCATTAATAACTTACTGGGAGCATGGCTACAAATCCACAGTTTACTCAATAAATATCCATATCCCTTACGTTACTACACTTTTAAATGTATATTTCTAAATCTGGGCACTTTTACTACTACTGCTTATAACATCATAACTCATACTATATTTTCAGGTGAAAATACTACCCAAGCTCTGAAACACACTTCCTCATAAGGGTCTCAACTGAAACAAGATTTAGAGAAGAGAGTCTGGGAGTACATTTCGCTTTTAGCTCGAATGCACAATTCATATGAATTAAGAGCGCCATCTTTTGAATCTCAACACTTAAGCTCACTCAGGGGCTTCTCTCAAGCCTCTCTGCAGTCTCATAACTTTCTGAAGACATCTGCTGAGAGTAACTCATCGATAAGGATCTGGACTTTACTTTTCAACCACCTTGAGTATGAGGGGTAGTCGAATAAATTTTGAGAATGCACTAGTTTGAATAAGTTACTTATGACACAGTTCTAGTGCACGATTTAGAGTATGAAAGAAGAGAAATTTTTCTTAAATGTCTGTAGTTCCTCATTTATAGAAGTGGGGCCCTCATAACCATAAATAAGATACTACTAACACGGCTTCACAGACACCTTAAGACACTTGAACTCTGTACTCTGATACCAAGTTTGTCACGCCCCGAGACTACACCCTGGACGTGGCTGACACTCGAGAACCACTGCTGGTCCCCAAGCGAACCCTTGGCCTGGCTGACTACTTAGCGGAAGACTGACTCAAGCGATAAAAAGCTTAAAACAAAATTTTTGAACATTTAAACTCAAAGTAAAAACTCAACTCAAACTGTTTGTAAAATACTCAATAGCATAAGTATTATAGTTTGAAAAAAAAACATCTCAAGAAAAGAAAATACTGAAGTACTCCACACTTTATCTATCTATGAAGCCTCTAACATTAAGATAGGTATCGGGACAAGACCCACGACACCTCAACCAACTAATAACGAAAATAAAAGCGGGGTCCTCCGAAATGTCAGGAGGCTCACCAAAGCTAACTGGGAGTGCTAAATGATCTCAACGAAACGCTTATTGATGATCCTGAACATATGTATCTGCATCATGAAAAGATGCAGGTCGAATGACATCAGTACATGGAATGTACAAGTATGTAATATGGCTGAGTAAAACAAATAACTGAACTGAATGACTGAAAGTACTCAACCGAATCAACACATGAACATGAAGTGAAAATCATTTAAACTTTACAATAAAATATGCGATAAGAGCAATATGAAAATAACATACTTTACTTGTGGGGAGTTTCTCTAACTGACAACCATTACTATGAGCCTAGCAATGATACAACGTTTCGTCCACGTTACAAGGGCCATCCTATACCTTGCCAGGGGTATAAGATGATATTGTTACTATGTATCCATCTAATAGGCCTTCTCAGAGACAATGAGGAGTCGCATGAAGAGTCAATGTTATCCTATCTTATGCTGACTACATAGTTTTATGGAACTTCCGAGTTATAAAAGACTCTAACCCAATTTGGTGCTCGATACTACTCCCAAAATAATCAATATACTTTATGCTCAATCACCCTTTACAAAGAAAGGGACTATTACTTTACTTACTTTTCACTTTGCTCAATCACCCTTTACAAAGAAAGGGACTATTACATTACTTTACTTTTCAAAAACATCAGTCATACTCTTTCTTTTTCTCAACTGTAAAATAGTACATATGAAAACATTTGATTCTCCTTTCAAGGATTCTGTTCAAAACTTACACTTTTAAAACGTATGCTCATGAACTTCTCTTTCAAGCCCAAAATCAGCAATATATGAGGAACTTTATTGTAATTTTCTTTGAAAATATAACTTTACTAAATCAATAGGGTTCATGTGATACTAAGCATGAACAACATTATAATATTCACATGTAAAATAGGAATCAAGACCTCAACTTGTTAAAGAACTGAATTCAAATATCAAGAACTATGAATAGATGAAGAACTAGGAATATGCTTTAGATGTGACGATTTCTGACTGAATTGAGATGTAGGGCGTGAGGACGAACTGATCCAACACTATGAATAGCCTTACATACCTGGAAGAACAAAGTTCTTGAAGAATCTTGAAGAAGAACTTGATTGGAAGAATTGAAACCCTAGCTTGAAGAAGAACGATCAAGAAAACCTTTCTTGAGATTCTTGAATTGGTTTCTTGAAAACTCTATGGCCAAGAATTATGATTTTCATTAATAATTCATAATTGTATGAAAGAGTTTGAGTTGGAAATAATGGAATTCTTGAAGAAGGACTTACCTTGAAGAGGAATCTTGAAAAAGATTGAATGAATCTTGAATGTAAGTCCTATACTTTGATTTTTCTTTAGGGTTTGAGAGAGAAGAGAACAGGGAATTAAGAGATGAAAATCTTATTATTTTAGGACTTCTATTAATCAATAAATTCGTTTAGGGTTTTCTTAGAGTGAAAAAGGCAAAAATGACCCCTTTTAATGTTTTCCCGTCGGCTAATTCGTCACTGCACTGTATCAGGTTACCAAAATGGTCATACCTTTTTATTCGGAAATCAGATTGACACGAAATTGGTGGCGTTGGAAAGAGGATTCAAACACCTTTAATTTGATAGGTTATGGGACATGTAACACTTTACATTCTAAGAGATATGGTCGTTTGAAGTTGACCCAAGTAGAATCTTACATCAAAACTTAATCGGTAAGGAAACTTTTAACTCAACTTTGTGCTAGGACATTCTAGTGACCTTAAATGATATCTAAAATCATTTCCACACTAAAGAATTTACCTTTACACATATCGGAAATTTAAAAATCACCCATGCGACCTTAGAAATTTTTGGGGTCTTAAGTTATAAAGTTTTGGGGTGTTACACTTCCTATAGTGAAGGACTTATTCTTCCTCACGCCAATCATGTAATTCATTTGTTAATTCGCCCATATAATCGTTTATGTATATGTTCTTGAAGAGTTCTTGAGTTTTAAGCTTCATTCTTTATCAATTGAGGTCTTGAGTTCTTGAGGTGAGAGTTTTGTGAATGAGTGGTATTTCTTGATAGAATTTGAGTGAGATTTTTATTAATTTCGTGTTGGGTTTGTGAATCAAAGACAGTTTGGAAGAAATCAATCGATTCTAGATGAGTTAGGACCCGAAATTGAGCAAGAAAATTCATCAAAATTCAGGGCAGGGGTGTGGCATGGCACGCCATGAAGGCGCCAGAGCCGGCCTTCAGTAGTTTGGGGCCTGGCGCCCCACGCCAGCAGTACGCCCCAAACTTTCTTCAATAGTTTGAGGCCTGTGGCCCCACATCAATAGTACGCCAGGGGTCACTAGGGCCCATTTCTTCTATTTTCATTCGGGCATGTCCCTTTAAGTTGTGGCTATGTTTTCCCGCTCTATATTAGCTCCTATAGGCTCCATTTATCATTGAAAACTCATGCATTATCCTAATCATATGTCTTAATGCATTTTCAAAACTAAAGTTAGTTTATGAAAAGAGAAACTTTGCTTTCTAATTGAGTTATCAATACTGAGATACTCCAGAGCAGTTACCTCTTTTAAGAGGATAGTTTGAGCAATTACCTCAAACTAGAGAAAAAGTAATGTTTTTACACATTTGAGCAGTAGTATATATATATATCATTGGGAGTAGTATTGATCACCGATATGGGGGAGAGTTTAGACAACTCACAGCCCCCATAAACGATGTCTTGCCAATATGGGTTCAGGATCATACTTTTTAGATGAATCCTTATAGCTTAGTGGATTCACTTAGTTCAGGTGTTCTATATCCCGGCACGATATAGGACAGCTCTGGTAGTGTAGACAAAACGTTGTATCATCACTTAGCTCACAGTGATGGTTGTCGGTTAGAGACTCTCCCAATAAAGTTAAAGTATATTTTTCACATAACACTTCTTATGTCGAGTTCAGAGATAAGTAAGTATTTTTGTAAAGTTAAATGATTTCATTCCTTTAATCCTTTACATTCAGTTCATGCTATATCTGTTGCAGTCATTCAGTACAGTTATTTATTTCACTTCAGCCATATTACATACTTGTACATTCAATGTATTGATGTCATTCGACCTGCATCTTTTATAATACAGATACAAGTACTTAGGATCTTCGACAGGAGTTTCGTTGAGATCACTTCATTCGTTTGTTAGCTTTGAGTAAGGCCTCCTTGTTTCTGGAGGACTCCAATTTTATAAGTTGTTAATAGTAGTTCTCTTGAGGAGTCGTGGGTCTTGTCCCGACACTCATCTTTGTACAGTAGAGGTTTCAGTTACAAATATTTTAATTAAAACTTTATGTTTCATACTCAGTATTTTCAGATAGTTTTGAGATTCAGTAAGTTGTATTAAACTTTTCTTCAGTTTTGATGCTCGTGTATGCTTGAGTTAGTCTTCCGCTTGTAGTCAGCCATGATGAGGGTTCGCTTGGGAACCAGCAATGGTTCTCGAGTGTTGGTCACGTCCAGGGTGTAGGCTCGGGTCGTGACACAATCTTTTTTAATTCATGCTTTCGTAATAGAAAGTTTGAGGCTGATAACTCAGTCTTCTTCTTGATTGTCATATTTTTGCATTATTCAAGCATCCTCATTTGTAATATCATCATGGAGTGTATTATAAACTCTTTGATGATCACAAAATACTTAGTTCTCTCTAGCTCTTTTTTTTTTTTCATGCTTGTCAGTTAGTAGAAGTTAGGTACTTCATTAGGATTGGTAAAGTAAGACCTAGCCCCCTTGCTTGTATTTATTCCTATTGATATCTTTTTATATTTAATAAAAGGCCGCTAGCCACTTTTTTTAAAAAACTAATATTTACAAGTTTGACGTAGGATTTTACTCGTAAATACTAGTTTAGGAGACCTGCAAGTTTCTCCATAGCGGAAGCATATCTACAGCGACCATGACTCATGTTTTACACAAGAGAAGCTCGATTTGCGTCCCTAGGATATTAGGTTTTGGAAATATGGGGATTCATCCATCTCATGAGGATTTCTGGTGACCCACCGAAAATCCTCACAAGATGGATGAATCCTCACATTTCCACAACCTAGTATCCTAGGCAAATCATGCTTCTCATGTGTAAACACTAGCCGTCAACTAATGTATAAAATGTATTTTATCCGAAATCCATAATGATATATTTATACACTAAGGGTTAGGGTTAAGGAGAAGGATGAACTAATGGGCTCACAGATTAATTAGCACCCCTTATAAATGGACCCAACCCAATAAATATTTTCAACATTTGGTCTGGCTCTATTTATTTTGATATTTAATAGTTGAGGATGGGAAGCTGGGGGAGGGGGGGGGATAGAATTTAAAATATTACAATGGTTAATTTTTAACAATAGCTAAATTTTTCCAACTTTTTTCATAAATTGGATAGCAAAATTTAATAAATTAATTTTGACTATATATACTAATGGTAATTTTTCCTTTTATTTTATTCTTTTTTTAAATCACAACTTGAGAAAAGTTTTGAATTTCTTACTATAATTTCTTCCTCGAATATATAGGAATTCATATAAGATTTCATCTTAATATCTAAAATTGATTCCATATTTAGTAAATTGAGGGCCCTATTTGGACATAATAAATAACTATGATTTGAAATCATGTTGATTTGAAGGTGAAATTTTAATGTAATGACCCTCGAGGTCATTTGCGTAATTTTTTGTTTATTTCCTATTTTATCCCTTTCCATAGCTTTTATGTTGTGTATTTGATGTGTTGGGATGAGTGACATTCTTTCCAAGGTAGTCAGGAGAGTTCTAGGTAAGATTTGCTATTTTGGAGCTTTTATTTTGAAAGAATTGACTTCGGTCAACATCCGTGATAAACAAATTCAGATGGAATTTTCTTTAGCGTTGTTAGCTTCAGAATGTTGAGTTTGGTCTAGTAGGACCCTTGGTTGGGCACATAGTGGTCGGGTTGAGTTTGGGATGGGATCAAATATTTTTGACCTAATTTCATACCTAAATTTTGCAACATTGATATGGGTATTATTAGTCCCGTATTGACATTTAATTTCTGTTTTGATAGTGCGGCAGCGTTCTAGGGCTTTTCAAAGGGGAAAATCTCCTGAGTTGTGGTTCAAGTATGATTTTAACTTTGATGTAGGTTACAATTTGCTTCTGTAGACATAGCTTAGTTAGTTTCAATATAAACGGGGTTGCATGATCGTTAGGAAGATTGTAGGGCAAACTTTTATTCTTGTATGATCTGTAGTCATAGCTTGGCCATTTTTTTGGATTTTGACTAGTATATTAGTCTTAAAGCCTTTGTTTTAGGTTAGCGCTAGTCTTGACTTAGTTAATATAGAATCCTTAGAAGTACTTTTAGGTGGTTTGAAACTTAATTTTTATGTTTTTTCTTCTTTTAGTACAATTGTGTGTTTATCCTGATACTTAGCTTTTATTATGTTATTGTGATTGTGAGCCTGAGGCCTTGGACTTGGACTGACTGAAGTTTCAAGTTAGTACGATTGTACAATGATGGCGTTTAACCAATTGGCTTGTGCTATATGAATGTGTTGTGACTTGTTTTACTGTGATTGACACACATCCATATGCATGACACCTGCATTTGACCTTAATCTGAGGTAGAGGCGATAAACATGTGGAGTTATGTTTTAAAATTTGTATGTCTCATATTTACTTGAGTTGAACTCCGAGGGAGCATATTGTTGTTCATTATGAAAAGTTAGATTTTTATGAGACATTGTACCATCTCTTGGAGTTTTGTTTTAAAGTGATTTTACCTTAAATTATATTATTTTTACCATTGTAACTGATTTTTATGAAAAGATTGTACTATTTCCAATTGGATTTCATCTTCGAAGGGATTCCTACCGTATATTTTACCTAGTTTTCATTGCAAAAGAATATTATGAAGGAATGTACTATTTTCATGGAAATTTGGACATTTAAAGAGACTTTCTCCTGGAGTTAGTCGGTCGTATGGTTTTTAACAGATGCATTATTTTTATGTATGATTTGTGGGTCGCTACTAGGAACCATTCTCAATTTACTTTATTTTATCTGTATTTGAGTGGCAGTGGGGTTTATGAAATGCCCTGAGGAACCCATAGGGGCCATCAAGGTTATAGTAGGGCTTTTGTCTATATTGCGTATGAGGGTATATTGCTTTGGCGCCCTGCAAAATTGAATTCTAGGTTTTATGATTATTGCATCTGTAGTTGAGTGGTAGTGGGTCTATATAATGTATCCGGGGAGCCCATGGGGCAGCCAACAGGATGATTCCGGAGCTTTTTACTTTTATGCATTGACCACATGTACATTGTAACATCTTGCATGGTATGTTTGTCTATGATAGATTTGAATTAGCGTGAATTATTCATCATTATTATTATTATCTTCATTATCAATGTTTATGAGAATGTCTATAGTTTGCTCACGTTTTTAGTGTTAGCACTACCCTGCCTCCCTTATTTATAGTCTCTTTTTGAACTCGGTTGGCCTATGATGCCTATTGAGTATCCGTGTTTTGGTACTCATACTGCATTTCTACATGTTTTTTTGATGCAACACCCACTACGAGCCGCCCTTGTTGATTCCAAATTTCTTGAGGTTGTTGTTGTTGGATCATGGTGAGCTATTGGCATCTGAAAACTTGTTGCTATCTCTCTTGCACTATCTGAGTATTTTATATTTTGATTAGACAGATCTATTGTATATAATCCTTTTCTATACTTAGACGCTCTTGTACCGGTGACACCAAGTTCGGAGTTGGGTTCTCTATATATCTGTCTTCTCTGATCACTTTTGGGCCTTTATTGTATATGTTATACATTTATGTACACATCCATGCTATGGCTCTATTCTATGTCTTATTATTCTGTCCGCGTTAGTTACTTCTAGTTTTATTTATCGCATGTTATTTGGGCTTTGACATGCCTACCGGGGAGGGGGGTTATGGTAGGCCTCATCATGATGGATTGTGACACATCTATTCATGCTTATTCTATGCTTGAAGTATCATTTGTACAAATAAAGTTAATTTACACAGATTTTCATGTTATCCTTTTTCAGATAAATAAAATCCTTAAGTCAAATAGTTAGGATTTGCTATATGAATTCTTTGTATTAATCATTTTCTCTGAAACTAATGTAAAAATTGACAACTCAAAGAGACATCTGATATATTCATTCTTAAACCATTCTAAACTGATAAGTAATAGATACTAATTTATGATAATGAAAATCTACTTCTTTTGACATAAGTTAAAGAATTTCATATCAGACACTTCAAAAATGACATTCTTTTCTTCTTTGTAAAAATATTCACCACAAAATTTCAAAATCAAAAGTATTCACTAATTAAATAAACTTTGAAGATATATTAAATAGAGGTATCTATATAAAGATTGTAAAGCCTTGAATCAACATAGCAAGATAGAAATTCAGCAAGATAACTAAATTCCTCTAATTTCAACACAGATTAAAAAGAAAAAATATAGATCTACATGTACATGATCACACACTTACATATGCGCACACACAAGATCTAGTTAAAGCCTTGTATGAAAAAAAAAAACACAAAAGCATTTGATCAAAAATAGCTTACTCGCAAAAGAAAGCAATGGAGAATGCATTGAGTGAGTCGCTTGTTGAATTTCCACCCAAAAATAAAATTTGACTTTTAGTTATACGGAGTGTTGATCATTTTGAATTTTGACAAATCCTAGAGGATTCTGCAATTATTCCAAGGAAACACAATTTTTCAAAAAAATAAATAGAGAAAAGTAGAAAATTATTTGTTTACTTGAATTTAAAGTAATATTTTCAAGTTTGGTGTAGGATATTACTCGTAAATACTAGTTTAGGAGACCTACAAGTTTTTCCATAGCGGAAGCATATCTGCAGCAACGTGACTCAAGTTTTACACAAAAGAAGCTCGATTTGCATCCCTAGGAAGCATATCTGCAGCAACGTGACTCAAGTTTTACACAAAAGAAGCTCGATTTGCATCCCTAGGATACTAGGTTTTGGAAACATGGGGATTCATCCATCTCGTGAAGATTTCCGGTGACCCACTAGGAATCCTCACGAGATGGATGAATTCTCATATTTCCACTACCTAGTATCCTAGGCATATCATGCTTCTCTTGTGTAAACACTAGCCGTCAACTAATGTATAAAATGTATTTTATCGTAAGCCCATAATGATATATATATTTGTACACTAAGGGTTAGGGTTAAGGAGGAGGATGAATTAATGGGCTCACATATTAATTATCACACGTTATAAATCGACCCGGCCCAATAAATATTTTTAACATTTGGTCTGTCTCTGTTTATTTTGATACTTTATAGTTGAGGATTGGGGGGGCGGGGAGGAGGGTAGAAATTAAAATCTTATAACGGTTAATTTTTAACAATAGTTAAATTTTTCCAACTTCTTTCATAAATTGGATAGCAAAATTTAATAAATTAATTTTTACTATATATATTAATGGGAATTTTTTCTTGATAATTTTTTACTTTCGTTTTATTCTTTCTTTTAAATCATATCCTGAGAAATTTTTTGAATTTCTTACTATAATTACAATTCCTCGAATATATCGTAATTCATATAGCATTTCATCTTAATATCTAAAATTGATTTCATATTTAGTAAACTGAGGCCCAGTTTGGACATAATAAATAACTATGATTTGAAATTGTGTTGATTTGAAGTTGAAATTTTAATGTAATGACCCTCGAGGTCATTTGCTTAATTCTGTGTTTATTTCCTATTTTATCCCTTCACGTAGCCTCTATGTTGTGTATTTAATGTGTTAGGATGAGTGGCATGCTTCCCAAGGTGCAATGGTTAATTTTTAACAATAGTTAAATTTTTCCAACTTTTTTCATAAATTGGAAAACAAAATTTAATAAATTAATTTTTACTATATATATTAATGGTAATTTTTTCTTGATAATTTTTTACTTTTATCTTTTTCTTTCTTTTAAAACATATCATGAGAAATTTTTTGAATTTCTTACTATAATTACAATTCCTCGAATATATAGGAATTCATATAACATTTCATCTTAATATTTAAAATTGATTCCATATTTAGTAAACTGAGGGCCCTGTTTGGACATAATAAATAACTATGATTTGAAATCATGTTGATTTGAAGTTGAAATTTTAATGTAATGACCCTCGAGGTCATTTGCTTAATTCTGTGTTTATTTCCTATTTTATCCCTTCCCGTAGCTTCTATGTTGTGTATTTAATGTGTTAGGAGGAGTGGCATGCTTCCCAAGGTAGTCGGGAGAGTTCTAGGTGAGATTTGCTATTTTGGAGCTTTCATTTGAAAAGGGTTGACTTCGTTCAACATCCTTGATAAACAGGTTCGGATGGGATTTTCTTTGAGTCCGGAGTCAAAAGGATCACTTTTTCCCTTCAAAATGCATAAACGGCCTATCAATTTTTTTTAAAACCAAAAGGGGCAAATCGCTTCTTCAGGAGCGATATCCTTGTACAGAATTACACCCCTTAACACCGTCAAAAAAAAAATTCTTAAGAAAATCGCATCGCTGCCCCAGCAGCTATTTCTTCAAAAATAAAATTAATTAAAATCGCTATTGGAGCAGTGATTTTCGAGATAATTTTTTTTAAAAAAATCAAAAATCGCTGCCCATAATATTTTTTTTAATAAATCTACTTCTCCAATTTTTTGTTTTTATTTTTTTAAAAATTGAAAGTTTTATAATAATCCCTGCTAGCAACTAGTGTCTATCCACTTTTATAATAAAAATATATATAGCCATGAAGTGATCTGTTAGGTGGTAGGTGGCAATATTTACACATTAACTTAGAGAATAAATCAAATTTTGAGATTCAAACTTTCTAGTTTTGATAGTAAATATAAACATAAAATTTTTAAATTTTTTTTTAAAAAATTTATATAATTAAAAATTATATAAAAGAATATTATAAGTTATAATAATTAATAATTAATAATTTAAAATATTTTAAAAACATATAAAAATTGTAGTTAAAAAAATTTCTTTATCACTCAAGTGTGAAAGGTATAATATATATAGATAGATAAGAACATGTATTTGGGATTAATCAAGCTTGAAATTGAAATGTCTTTTCAGTGTCAAATCCATTAGAGAATTTTCATCTAATTAGTCACTAATTAACCGCCCAACATTTTTTTTTTGTCTCAAGTAAATCCTCTTTAATTTGGCCTTTTACCTCAAAAAAAACATTATCCATGCTTCCATAATACTGATTTAGTTTGAAATCTAAAGTCTAAAAACAAAAATTCTTAAAAAATAAAAAATTGGAGCAGTCGCTGCACTAGTAGCGATTTATTAAAAAAAATTACGGAGAAATCGCTGCCCCAGCAGCGAATTTTGTTTTTTTTAAAAAAAAATTATCTCGATAATCGCTACTCCAGCAGTGATTTTAATTTTATTTTTTTTGAAAAAATCGCTGCCCCAGCGGCGATTTTAATTTATTTTTTTTTGAAAAAATCGCTACCCCAGTAGTGATTTTCTAAAGAATTTTTTTTGGCGGAGTTAACGGGGTTAATTCTGTGCAAGGATCTCGCTCCTGAGGGAGACATTTGCCCTTTTTGGTTTAAAAAAATAGATAGGCCGTTTATGCATTTTAAAGGAAAAAAGTGGCCCTTTTAACTCCGGACTCGATTTTCTTTAGTGACATTAGCTTCAGAATGTTGAGTTTGGTCTAGTAGGACCCTTGGTTGGGACCACATAGTGATCGGGTTGAGTTTGGGACGGGTCTTGGGAATTATTGAAATACGCTATCAAATGAATTTGGAGTGACATCATCCCACTATAGCGGTCAGCAGGTCGCTATAGCAGGCTGACAGGACCAGAAACTTGAAAATGTGCATGTATTTTATATTAGGACTCCTCCTTTTTAGTTAAAAAAAGGACGAGGGTACTCCAAAAATCCTCCTAGATTGCTTCTCCCTATAATAAGTGCATATGAAGATTCGGCATCGGGTCTCCCTAGAAAAGCATAACACTGATCCCCTCTACCGTTTCTACTCAGAGTTGTACCTCTACTTCCGTCCTGCGGAACCATAGCACCACTAGCACCCCTACTTGGAATCCGACCACCTCTGTTTTTCTGAGCTTTGCCCCTACATCTAGTCTGAGGAGCTGGTGATCTAGCCGGAACTAAAGAGCTAGATTGAGGTCCTCCCTGACCCTGAGTATAGAGTTGCCACAAAATATGATCTGGGTCTCCATAACCATAACCATACCTCTGAACTAAAGATTGTTGTGACAATCTGGGTCTCCATAACTATACCTCTGAACCAAAGTTAAGTGGGCATAATTGAATACCTTATAACGTACGGGCATTTATGTGCAGATACCCAATTACATTTTTTGTTTAATAATGAGATAAACTAGAAATACAAAATTTGGAAGTGTACATGTTCTTATGTCTTGTTCATCTTAAACTTTTGAGGCTCATGGCAAATGAATTAAAGTTGATCAAGTTCACTCCCTTTGGGCTAAAATGTCAAAGCCATGGTTGCCACCTCAACGTCTAATGACGACATGCTTTGGCACTAAAAAGTCTATGTATCTCATATCACATGCCTATGTTATGAGGTTTCACCTAAAATTGGTTGGAGAAGGTGGGCGTATGACTCAAGATTGATTGTTGAGCTCCCAAGGGTCATTATGATCGCCTCCAGCTGTAAGATGGTTTTCCCCGGAAGAAGCCTCTTTTAAATGCCCAATCACTTGCCACTCCTACAAGAGTTGGCTTCGATGCTCTTCATGATTTGCCGAGAATGGGATCGTTCATTCTCTCCAAGTTGCCACATGTGTTTCTTTGTATTTGATTTTGCCACATATCATGATGTGATTTGTTCCTTTTACTAAATTCGAACTTGCCCCATACAAATTTTATTGTGATTACGGTCATTGAAAGAAAGATTTTTGAGGCAACTAAGAGCCTGTTTGGAAAGCCACCCTAGTAATTAGATTTGGTACAATTGGGTGTAATTATACTGTCTTACCTTTTTGGTTGGCCATGTAATTACTTGGTTAGCGGTAATTGGGTGTAATTGACAGGCGGTAATTACACTCTCCAATTCACAGGGGGATGCTGTGAATTGCTGGTAATTACATGGTGTAATTACAAGTTGATTATTTTTTTAATGTCTTCCTTTTAGTTTTTTTTTCATTTTAATTTATTTTTTATTTTTATTATTCTAATATTTTCTAATTTCTTAAATTTTATATTATTTATATTTCATTTCCTTCTCATTATCAACATTTACTTCATGTGATTCCATTCTATTTTTCGTATTATCTATTTTTTATTTATATTTTTTCATTAGTATAATTTTGTTAATATTCTAATTTTTAAATTAAAGTAGAATTCATTGTTGAATAAGGTTATCGACTTATGTTTTCCTTTTCTTTTTAATCATATTTATGTATTTTATGTTGAAATTTGACATAACAGTATTATGTTATATTTTTTGTTTTGAATTTAGAACTTATGTTATATTTTCAATTTCATTTGTTTTAGAAGTATTGACGGGATACTTTATAATGCGAGCTATTTTTTTAGTTAGACTTGATAGATTATCTTTTGTCAAATGTTTTTATAATTTTATGACATTATATTTATAATATTAATCTTTTTGTCAAGCATGCATTTCATGATGTTCATAGAAATTTTATACTTTTAGTTTTTATGATTAATTTAATTAAAATATACTAAATTGAAAAATATAAATCATGTTGTAAAACATAAGTAATATACTACAAACAATATAGACAAGATATGGGGAGTAGAATGTAGATATCATCTTATTCAAATATCTTCATGTCTCTTATGTGTATCTTATAATGGTGAATGAACAACCCTATTTATAGGTTGAGAAATCACTCCAAAAGTCACCATATTAAGTGTCATAATAAATAGATACATTCTTATCCAAAATGGTTCATAGAATCTAGGGAATATACATACATGAATATAAGTAAGTTCATGTATTGAGAATATGGACAATCTACTAATTTAATGAATTTATAACACTCCCCCTTGGATGTCCATAGATAATA
The DNA here is from genome assembly GCA_018342035.1 of Solanum appendiculatum. NCBI lineage: Eukaryota > Viridiplantae > Streptophyta > Magnoliopsida > Solanales > Solanaceae > Solanum > Solanum appendiculatum. The sequence goes on along the minus strand of JAGDQO010000176.1, from coordinate 37,674 downwards.
TGTCTCTTTAAAATCTCACTAGAAAAAATTCAATGGGAAAAAGCCTAGTGAAGGAAAAAGAGTACACTCATCTCATGATACGCCTTGAATGCTGCCTCATTAAAAACCTTACTAGGAAAATCCAATTGGGACAAAACCATGGTTAAAGAAAAGAGTACAACGCGTATTTCACCCCCTGATGAAAGCTTTACTTGATATCTCAGAGACGATGGATTCCAATTTCATATCTCAACTTCTCAAATGATGATATTGGCAACGCCTTAATAAATAAGTTTTCAAGATCATCACTTGAACAGATCTGTTGAATTTCTATCTCACCGTTTTATTGAAGATCATGTGTGAAGAAGAAATTTGGTGAAATGTACTTTGTCTAGTCTCCTTTGATGCATCATCCATTTAATCTAGCTATACATGCAACATTATCTTCATACATGGTTGCTAGAATACCCCTTTTCAACGAAAAATCACACAGTCTCGGCATCTGCATAATCAATAATCTGTATGTGCACCAATTGCACTAATACATGATATTTTTCAATTATTTTCATGAAATTCGAATTGATCTTTCTTTATGTTAAGCAATCTCAAAACCATTGGAGTACTCAATGGAATCACTTTAAGACCTTTTAAATCCTTCAAGAATTTTCATATAACCTTCATCGCCTAGCTAGACATGACAATCATTCATTACATATATTCAAATATTTCATCTATTGCCAAACTGAAACAAGTCTCATTGCATCCACCACAGGAGAGTCTATCTCCATTTAATAATGTCAGGACTTTTGCAAAAACCCTTTATGCCCCAAGGCACACACCGTACTTTATATTTTACGGTTATACTTTCGCACAATGATTCATTTATACCTCACTGACATTATATATTGATCCATGAACTATAAGTCCAAAAACATCACTTTTCTAAGTGAAACATAATATACTTGAATTGTGCATTTCATTTGGCCAATCATTTATCTATCCCCACAATATGAAAGATTTGAATTCAAGATCCTCGTCATCATCTTTATCATTGAGTGCTACTTCATATCAAAGATACAATTGACGGTCATTTGACTCGATTCCAATATGACATAACTTACCGAGATCTCTTCATTTTTCATCATTTCAAGTACCTGAACCTTTGCCAAGGTTTTATGAAGTGTTATGTCATCGTGCTTCTTTAAATCACTTGTCTCATTATCATGGTCATCTTGATCATTTGCTCATCTCCTTCTTTCAGGAGTTTTTTGTTTGGAATTGATTGGTCTATCACGCTTCAGGCATACCATAAAATATGTCCTTCAAGAAGTTCTCATTGGAGCATTTACAACTGAATTATAACATAGAGCCAGCAAATTCATCTGACAATTAATTTGCAACATTATGCAAATGAATTATATTATGAACTTCAAGTTCACTTTTTTTAACGAGGATCTAGAGAATTCATCTCATAATTTTCAGTTGTCAATCATCTCTCCCCCTAAGGTTAGAAATTCTAACATTCACCCCAACCTCATTTGAGGATCCATCTTTGTGCATTGTGGAGCAATTGGATTAGATATCATATATTCAAACTTTAGATGGAAATTATTTGGTTCCTGACCCTGAACTAATTATGATGGAAAAATCTTGTTGGCTTGATGTATACATGTGTTACTACATGTTAAATAAATTCATCTCATACCAAATCTTATTTAGGAGTTCTTTTCTCATACCCCTAGTTTAGCTATAATTGGAGGCATATAATTTCTGCTAAACCAACCAACATTATCAACATAATTTCATAATTTGAAATTGTGCTCTTAATTTAATAATTCAAGCAAACAACCTTAACGAAAACCAATTTGTAAGTTGACAACAAAGCACATGTGACCATACCATAGGTGCAACTATCATATAGTTGCAAACAATCCACATGGCAGGTGAACGGGCCATATTCACCTTTTTATATATTCCAAAACCTCAAGGAATACAATTCCAACCTTAGCTGGTACAATGATACAATGATCATTTTATCATGAGAACAAGCAACACAAGAGAATTCTTAAAGAATTTTTTATTTCTTCATCATAAATCCATGTGAATTTTCAATTACTTTTACATCACATTGGAACCGAAATGGCCAACCAGTCATGCAAATTAATATTTATTTTTCTCAAACCTCCCGTAGAGGTTAGTTGTGGCATATATCCACCCATAATGATTTTATCATATCTTGATCCATTCTCTTTCAGAATGGTTGAGCATTCACAATGCTTATCACACGTCACATTCTCTTCAATAAATGGACTAATCATTTATATGTGCTTTATAAATTTACATTATAAGCACATTGTCATGTCTTTGAAATTCATCATTTGTGTATGACCCACCTCAATATCACTTTGAAAGGTCAAGTGTACCATCACTTTATCTTCCTTTCTTTTGATGGAGGATTTATAAATTTATCAAATTATTAGGTCGCATAACGACCACAGGTTCAATGACCTTTCATACCATTATGATGATAAAAATTACCTTCACATTTTGAAGGACTAGTTGGAGAACTCATAGTGTTCTTTCTTTTATAATTGCCACAATGATGACTATTATAATTTTGTCCCTCAATGCCCTTATTCATATATTCAATCACTTGTCATCTTTGAGACTTATTATTCACTGCTACCACATTCATATGATAGTTGAGCAATTGGGTGGATTTCAAACTTATCATGTACTGCTACCACATTAGCTTCAGGGAATGGAGCAAATTCAATGGGATAGATTTCATGACTTTTCATCAAAGCCTTAGTCATCACTATGGTGCATCGAGACTCTAACTCAATGTCTTATTCATATAAGGCGCATTAGGCTATAATTCCACAGGACTCAAACCCAATATTTTATCATCATAGTGCATCAAAACTCAATTTGATGTCTTACCCTCTTCGTGCGATAGAACTTGAATCTATCATATTACCCTCAAACATTTTTTATTATGGTGCATCCGGATTTTAACCTGATATCTTACCCTTTTGGTGCAATGGGACTTGAATCCACCATCTTACTGTAACCAATGATATAATAGATCAAAGTACAACATGACTCACACTTTGAGTCTTTCAAAATATTGAAATAAAACTCATAAAATATCAAAACTAGCGTAATCAAAATAATACTCAAACTCATGCTACCAAAACTTTATACCTTCTTCCATTCAAGAAATTTTGTGGAGCAAAGAATATTCAACCAGTAGTAGTATATGTCTTTAGTTCCTGGTCAATGTTAGTGACCACACACTATTGTATTCTAAATCATAAAAAGATCCTAGAAAATACATACCTGATTTTATGCATATAATACCTTGACTATAATAGTAATCATTTTTCTTTTCTTAATTCTCATGACGAGATCAACCAGAACATGAGCTAAAGAAAAACTAAAACTTAATCTCAATTGGCTAGAGTCTCGTGCTGATAACGTGTTGTAAAACATAAGCAATATACTAAACCAATATAGACAAGATATTAGGAGTAGAATGTAGAGATCATCTTATTCAAATATCTTCATGTCTCATATGTGTATCTTACAATGGTGAATGAACAATCCTATTTATAGGTTGATGAATCACTCCAAAAGTCACCATATTAAGTGTCATAATAAATAGATACATTCCTATCCAAAATGGTTCATAGAACTGTAATGTCTCAATTCTTGTGAAATTACTTTTTTGCGTGAAATGACCATTTTGGCCTTTCCTCTTGGCAGTTTCATGCTTTGTTTGTGTTCCAGGAGTAGTTGATATGGCCCCCGATGCGATCGGGAGGGATTTTAGTGATTTTGGACCCTAGGTAGAGTTTTTAAGGAGATAGTTGACTTTGGTCAACATTCTAAGATTTGAGCGTCGGATGGTGATTCTATCAGTTCCGTTGCGCCTGAAACGTCGAGTTTGGTCTAGTAGGATGGTTGGTTGGAGCTTCGAGACCTTATAATTCGTTTTGGGTATTTAGGCTAAAAGTTGAGTTTTAGGCCTAAAAGAGGTTCATAGGGGTATTTTGATCATAAAATCTTTTTTTCAGAAATTCAACGGTTCCATTGGCTCTGAAACATATTTTTTGATCAATTTGCACTATTGGTTCATGTTTATAGGGTTCTAAATGAGTTTCGAGGTTTAAAAACATATTTTGATTGATGTTGGCGCAAGTTGACCACGGTCAACGTGCGGTCAACAGATCTTTTTTGGCTGAAAATAGCCCATATTTTTTATTTCTTCCTTCTTTTTCTTATTTCCACTATTGTTACATAATTGGAGCTTTGGAGAGACGAATTTTGAAGCAATCTTTTGATGAAATTCGTTGGAGTAAGTCTCTTTATGATTTCTAAATCATTTCCTAATGATTTTATCTTCCAAAGCTCTTTAAAATTCAAGATCTCAATTTGGGTTTTCAGGTTATTTCCCTAAATTTCAAAACTAGTAATTTCATGATTTCGAATCCATTTCCTACTCGATTTTAATGGGTTTTTCAACCATGAACTCCTCTTGAGGTGTAGAACCTGATTTTCAACTAAAATTCCAGTTTTGTCCTATTCATTTTCGAGGTGATTTTTGGATGATTGTAACCTCGGTTCTTAAACCTTGCAATATGGGTATTGTTGAACTCCTTTTGATAAATTCTTTCTATTCTTCATAGTTAGGGATCATTTCGGAGTTGGTGTTTGAGGTTAAAGCTCTAGTAGAGTGTTCGGGTGAAGTTTTCGGCCTTCGAGGTAGCTAGGTTTGGCTATCCTTTTTTGAGAGTCGGATTGGGTAATTGATTGTTCTTATGTCATAGGCTTTGGGATGGGATCATAAGATGATTTAGGAATGTTGATTATATTGTGATGCCCGTGTAAGGGCTTGAGTATATTGTGATGCCCGTGTGGGGGCTTGAGTATATTGTGATGCCCGTGTGGGGGCTTGAGTATATTATGTTGCCCGTATGGGGGCTTATTTGTAGAGTTTTGCCCGTGTGGGGGCCTTAGTTGTTACTCTATGTTCTTTGTAAGCAAGTGATTCATGAGTTGCTTGTAAGAGAGGCTTGTGACACTATTTGACTTGTAATGCCCGAGAGAGGGGTTGAGTTGGGGATTTTAACATACTTTGAGAAATGAAATGCTTTTCTAAATGGTGCTCATTTATTTCAAATGAACTCTTTCCCATTATTTTTATATGAGGGTGTTTAACATGATTTGGCCGAGTTTTGAGAACTTTGAACCTTTCATTACATGTTGAGTTGATTATTGCATCCATGCCTTATGTGTTGTGATGCATTCATCCTCATTCATCATATCATTGATCTTGGGAAGTTGAGAAATGTGGAGATTCTTTTTTGAGAAAGAAAATGAGACACTTTTTATATCCTTGACCATGAGCTAGGCGGCAAGTTGATGAGATTTTGAGATTGTGATTTGGTATATGGACTGCGAGCCCCCCATGGGTCCTTATCTAGAAGCCTTAGCTCGACAGGGTGTATACGACAGGTTGTGCGACAGCCTTGAATCCACCATACCACCACATCATTGCATCATCTTATTGTATTGCATCGATCTTAGTGTTTGTGTCTTATCTCATGATCTTTGATATTACTATGAATTATGTGTTTACTTTTCTCATGTCGTTCTATATAAACTGGCGACATCGATTCCAGAGTGAAACTTTTATGTATGCAAGTGGAAGCGTTCCTTAGTTTATTTCATAAGTTTGATTAATTCCTTATACTTAGTCGGTCAAACCTACTTAGTACATGTGAATTGTACTCACCCCTACTTCTGTATCCCTTTGATGTAGATTCTAGTGAGGGTACTCCTCGTGGCGGTTGATTATATAGCGAGTAGGCTCATTTCGGAGTAGTGGTGAGATCTTGTGCTTCGAATCGCCATTAACTCCATCTTCTATTTCAGTCTTTACTATTATTCGGAGACTTATGATGTACTTATATTCAGGGATTGTTTTAGATGCTCTTTACACTTATAACACCAGATTTTGGGAAATTCTTTGTTGTGATTATCTTCTTTTAAGTTGTGGCATGACTTCCTCTTTGGGAGTCTCGTATGTGTTTTATTGTTTGGCTTACACATCAGGGTGGTTTTGGGATGTGTGCCATTATGACCTCGGTTTTTGGGTCATGACAAATTAGTGCTCACTAGTTTCATAAGTTAAGGAGCAGGGTGTCTAGTAGAGTCTTGCATATTGGTACGTAGATGTCTGTACTTCTCTTCGAGAGGCTACAAGATACTTACTAGGTTAAATTCCTTTCATTGATTTCTTTCAGGCGATTCATTCATAACAAAGTGTTGTACACCTCTAATCTACTCTTTTTACGCTGATAGTGATGACTAGAGCCAGAGTCACCGAGGGTAAGATCGTACCTGCTGCCTGAGCCCCAATCCGTGGGTGAGGTAGGAGACGTAGAGGAGGCAAGGGTCGTGGTCGAGCGAGGGGAGCAACACCTGCTCAAGGACGAACTAGGGAGGCATTACCTGAGCCAATATATGAGCATGAGGATGATTTTGAGATGCAGGTTAAGGAGCAGAGGCTAGCCCAGCCTCCTTCAGTTCCTGATAATACCCAGACGCTCCAGGAGTTGCTTGTGCGATTATTGGCTAGATTGGATGGTGCCCCTACTCCTGGTATTCGTCCGGGCACTTCAGGCTCCCCTATTACAGTTGGTACTATCCTACCAGTTCAGGGGCCTAGTGTGGGGTTTCAAACTCCTGGTTCTTCTTCGGTGCCCTCTATTGCACCTCTGAGATTTGCAGCCCCGCCAATTTCTGCTTATGCATCCATATCAGTGTCTGAGCAGAAGAGTTTTGAGAGGTTTATGAGATTGGCGCCTCCCAGGCTCGACGGTACAGCGGGGGAGAAGGCTTATGATTTCTTGACTGAGTGCCAGGACAGGTTGTTCAACCTGGATATTTTAGAGGCACATGGAGTGGCTTACACTTCCTACCAGTTTGCGGGAGTGGCCAAGGAGTGGTGGAGATCAGTTCTTGCTCACAGACCTATCGGTTCTCCTATGATGGGTTGGGAGTAGTTCACTGAGGTGTTCCTTAAGAGGTTTGTGTCTTATAGCCTTCGTGATTAGCACAAAGATGAGTTTGACAAGCTAAAGCAGGGTTCTTTATCAGTATCTGAGTACGAGGCTCGTTTTCATGAGCTATCTCATTATGCTATATTGAGCATCCGTACAGAGTTTGAGCGGATCCGCAAGTTGGTGAAGGGATTCATCAGCTATCTGCAGGAGGCCACAACCTCTCTTGTGCTATTAGGTGGCTCCTTTCAGAGTATTATTGATCATGCCAGGATGACCTAGATCATCAGACATGCTAGACAAGGCGGTGCCAAGAGGTTCCGTCATCAAGGTCAGTTCAGTGGCTATTCCTATAGAGGTAGAGAGTATTCGGTCAGGGCACCCAGGGTTATCAGGGCAGGCCAATACATGCGGTGATTCAAAGTACACATAGTACAGGTGGATCCAGGTCTGGGCAGACTAGTCATGGTGGTTCTTCATGTTTGGGAGGACGTGTCAACACTTCTGGTTATCCTCCTCGAGGTTCGGGTCCTCGAGGCTGCTATGTTTGTGATGAGTTTGGGCATAAGGCAAAGGATTGCCCTAGACGTGCTCCTTCTACTGTTTAGCCCGGGTCACAAGCTGTTCATTCTACACCAGCTCCAACGGTCAAAGGTGCTTCGCAGAGTGCTAGAGGTGGCACCAGGGGTGCCACGGGTGGAGCATGAGAGGGTACTCGTGATGGGTCCCAAGCCAGTGGTGACTATAAACTGTGTTATGCCATTTCGGGTAGAGCTGAGGCAGAGGCCTCCGATGCAGTTATTACAGGTATTGTCCCAGTTTGCCATCGCTCTGCTTCAGTATTGTATTATCCCGAGTCCACCTACTCTTATGTGTCAAATTATTTTGATGTGGATATTGTTTATGTATGTGAGCCCCTAGCAGTACCTATTAGCGTCTCTACCCCGGTAGGCGAGTCTATAGTGGTGAATCGGGTGTATCGAGATTATGCAGTGACATTTTCGGGTAGAGATACTCGGGTAGACTTAATCTTATTAGATATATTTGATTTTGATGTGATATTTGATATGGATTGGTTATCTCCCTATCATGTGATTTTAGACTGTTATTCTAATACCGTGACTTTAGCTTGTCCTGGTTTGCCTCGACTAGTGTGGACGGGTACTCCGACTTCTTATCCGAAGGGGGTGATATCTTATATTCGTGCTCACCGTATGTTGGAAAAAGGTTGCTTGTCTTATTTGGCCCATGTTCGTGATCTCACGAAGGATTCATCTCTTTTAGAGACCACGAGTGTGGTGAGAGAGTTCATGGACGTATTTCCTAAAGATTTATCAAGCGTTCCTCCGAACTGTGATATTGATTTTGTTATTGACTTGGAGCCGGGCACCAAGCCCATTTCTATTTCTCCTTATCGGATGGCTCCGACTGAGTTGAAGGAATTGAAGGAACAATTGGAAGATTTGTTGAAGAAAGGGTTTATTCAGCCTAGTGTTTCAACGTGAAGTGCACCAGTCTTATTTGTGAAGAAGACGGATGGTACTATGAGGATGTGTATTGACTATCGACAATTGAACAAGGTAACGATCAGGAAAAAATATCCTCTTCCTTGCATTGATGATCTATTTGACCAGCTTCATGGTGCATCGGTGTTCTTTAAGACTGACTTGAGGTTGATTTACCATCATTTGAGAGTTCGGGATTCTGATATCCTGAAGACCGCTTTCAGGACTATTTATAGGCATTATGATTTTGTGGTCATGTCTTTTGGGCTTACTAATGCCCCAACTGCTTTTATGGAGTTGATGAACCGGTATTTTGGTCTTGTTTGGACTCTTTTATGATTGTATTCATCGATGATATCTTGGTTTAATCCAAGAATGAGGCCGACCATGTTTGTTACTTGAGGGTCTTGCTTTAGAGATTGAGGGAGGTGAAGTTGTATGCAAAATTTTCCAAGTGTGAGTTTTGGCTTGAATCTATGGCTTTTTTGGGTCACGTGGTGACCAAGGATGGGATTATGGTTGATCCGGCCATGGTAGCAGTGATTTGTGATTGGGCTAGACCTACTTTAGTTATCAAGATTCGGAGGTTCATTGGGTTAGCAAATTATTATCGTTGGTTTGTTCAGAGTTTCTCTTCCATCGCAGCCCCATTGACTAGGTTGACTCAGAAGACTGTAGCATTTCAGTGGACCGATGAGTGTGAGGTGAGTTTTCAAAAGCTCAAGGAGTTCTTGACTTCGGCACCTATTCTGGCATTACTCGAGGAGGGTGTGGCATTTATTGTATTCTGTGATGCTTTGGGTGTTGGTTTGGGTGGTATGTTGATGCCGAAGGGGAGAGTCATAGCCTATGCTTCTCGACAATTGAAGGTACATGAAAAGAACTACCCTACTCACGATTTGGAGTTAGCGGCACTGGTTTTTTTTTTGAAGTTATGGATGCACTATCTCTACGGGGTGCATTGTGAGGTCTTTACCGATCATCGTAGTCTCAAGTATATCTTTTCTCAGCCGAATCTGAACATGAGGCAGCGTAGTGGTTAGAGATGTTGAAAGATTATGACATCACCATTCTTTATCATCTGGACAAGGCTAATGTAGCGGCAGATGCTTTGAGCCAAAAAGTGCCTAGTATGGGTAGCTTAGCCTTCCTTAAGGCGGAGGAGAGACCTTTGGCATTAGAGGTTCAATCACTGGCTAGACAGATGGTTCGACTTGATATTTTGACACCTCACAGTAATTTAGCCTTCGTTGAGGCTAGGTCTACCTTGATGGATCGAATTCATGCCCACCAGTTTGATGACGATAAGTTGAGGATGATTCGGGACAAAGTGTTGAGGGTGGAAGCTAAGTCAGCTTCTCTTGATCACGAGGTAGTTTTGAGGATTATTGGTCGTATTTGTGTTCCTAAAGTTGGTTATTGGGTGCGTATAATATTGGAGGAGGCTTATTGTGCGAAGTATTCTATTCACTCGGGAGTGACAAAGATGTTTCATGATTTGAAACAACACTACTGGTGGTGTGGTATGAAGAGGGACATCGTGGATTTTGTGGCTAAGTGTTTGAATTGTCAGGTGAAGTATGAGCATCAGAGACCGAGAGGTTTGATGCAAAGGATGCCCATTCCCGAGTGGAAGTGGGAGCGCATTACCATGGACTTTGTGGCTGGGTTACCCTTGACTTAGGGTAAGTATGACTCTGTTTGGGTGATTGTGGATCGGTTGACCAAGTCGGCTCATTTCATTTCGGTGAAGACTAGCTACAATGCAGAGCAGTTAGCTAGGATCTACATCCGTGAGATTGTTAGGTTGCATGGAGTGCCTATTTCTATTATGTCTGATAGAGGTACGCAGTTCACCTCTCATTTATGGAGTTCTATGCAGGAGCAGATGGGTACCAAGCTTGAGTTGAGTACAACTTTCCATCCTCAGACCGACGATCAGTCTGAGCGGACTATTTAGGTACTAGAGGACATGCTTCGGGCTTGTGTCATGGATTTTGGTGGTCATTGGGACCAATCCCTACCTCTTACGGAGTTTGCCTATAACGACAATTACCATTCCAACATTAAGATGGCACCGTTTGAGGCCTTGTATGGGAGGAGGTGTAGATCCCCCGTGGGATGGTTTGATTCTTTTGGAGTTTGACCTTGGGGTACTGATCTGTTGAGAGACTCCATGGATAGGGTGAGATTGATTCAGCAGCGCCTGGTGACCGCCAAGAGTAGGCAGAAGAGCTATGCCGATAGGCGTGCTCGTGATGTATCTTTTGCTATTGGCGAGCGAGTGTTTCTCAAAGTGTCACTCACTAAGGGTATGATGAGGTTCGGGAAAAAAGGAAAGCTTAGTCCGATGTTTATTGTCCCTTTGAGATTTTGGAGAAGTATGGGGAAGTAGCCTATAGATTGGTCTTGCCTCCAAACCTGTCAGCCGTTCATCCCGTATTCCATGTTTTGATGCTTAAGCGGTACTGTCATGATGATTCTCATGTGATTCAGGGGGACTCAGTTGCGTTGGATCAGGATTTTTCCTTTGAGGAAGAGCATGTTGCTATCTTGGATAGACAGACTAGACGGTTGAGGTCGAAGCATATTGATTCAGTGAAAGTTCAGTGGCGACACCGGCTGGTTGAGGAGGCTACTTGGGAGGTGGAGTCCGACATGTGTCGTAGATATCCTCAGCTTTTCACTCCTTCAGGTACTTTACTTTGCCTTTCGTTCGAGGAAGAATGAGTGTTTTAGTGGTGGATGGTGTAAAGTCCCAATTCTTGTGAAATTACCTTTTTGTGTGAAATGACAATTTTGGCCTTTCCCCTTAGTTGTTTCATGCTTTGTTTGTGTTCCGGTAGTGGTTGGTGTGGTCCCCGATGCGATCAGGAGGGATTTTAGTGATTTTGAGACCTTGGGTGGAGTTTTTAAGGAGATAGTTGACTTTGGTCAACATTCAGAAATCCGAGCATCGGATGGTGACTCTGTCAGTTCCGTTGCGTCCGGAACGTCGAGTTTGGTCTAGTAAGATGGTTGGTTAGAGTCCCGAGACCTTGTAATTCATTTTGGGTATTTAGGCTAAAAGTTGAGTTTTAGGCCTAAAAGAGGTTCGTAGGTGTATTTTGGTTATAACAATCTTTTTTCAGAAATTCGATGATTCCATTGGGTCAGAAACATGTTTTGTGATAAATTTGCACTATTGGTTCTTGTTTATAGGGTTCTGAATGAGTTCTGAGGGTTAAAAACATGTTTTGATTGGTGTTGGTGCAAGTAGACCGTGGTAAACGCGGTCAACAGACCCTTTTTGGCTGAAAATAACCCATAGTTTGGGTTTCTTCCTTCTTTTTCTCATTTCCATCATTGTTACACAATTGGAGCTTAGGAGAGACGAATTTTGAAGCAATCTTTTGAGGAAATTTGTTGGAGTAAGTCTCTTTATTATTTCTAAATCATTTCCTAACGATTTTATCTTCCAAAGCTCTTTAAAATTCAAGATCTCAATGTGGGTTTTGGGGTTTTTCCCCCAAATTTCAAAACTAGTAATTTCATGATTTCGAATCCGTTTCCTACTCGATTTTAATGTGTTTTTCAACCACAAACTCCTCTTGATGTGTAAAACCTGATTTTCAACTAAAATTTCAATTTTGCCCTTTCCATATTCGAGGTGATTTTTGGATGATTTTAACGGTGGTTCTTAAACCTTGCAATATGGGTATCGTTGAACTCCTTTTGATGAATTCTTTTCATTCTTGATAGTTGGGGATCGTTTCGGAGTTGGAATTTGTGGTTAAAGCTCTGGTAGAGTGTTCAGGTGAAGTTTTCAGTCATCGAGGTAGGTTTGACTATCCTTCTTTCAGACTGGGATTGGGTATTGATTGTTCTTATTTCATAGTCTTTGGGATGGGATCGTAATATGATTTGGAATTGTTGATTATATTGTGATGCTCGTATAGGGGCTTGAGTATATTGTAATGCCCGTGTGGGGGCTTGAGTATATTGTGATGCCTTTGTGGGGGATTGATTATATTATGTTGCCCATGTGGGCGCTTATTTGTATAGTTTAGCCCGTGTGGAGGCCTTAGTTGTTACTCGATTTACTTTGTGAGCATGTGATTCATGAGTTGCCTGTGAGAGAGGCTTGTGACACTATCTGACTTGTAATGCCCGAGAGAGGGGTTGAGTTGGGGATTTTAGTATACTTTGAGAAATGAAATGCTTTTCTAAATGGTGCTCATTTTTTTCAAATGAACTCTTTCCCATTATTTTTATATGAGGGTGTTTAACATGATTTGGTCGAGTTTTGAGAACTTTGAACCTTTCATTACATGTTGAGTTGATTATTGCCTCCATGCCATATGTGTTGTGATGTATTCATCCTCATTCATCATATCATTGATCTTGGGAAGTTGAGAAATGTGGAGATTCTTTTTTAGAAAGAAAATGAGACACTTTTTATATCCTTGACCACGAGCTAGGTGGCAAGTTGATGAGATTTTGAGATTGTGATTTGGTATATGGATTGCGAGTCCCCCATGGGTCCTAGTCTGGAAGCCTTAGCTCAACAGGGTGTATACAACAGGTTGTGCGACAACCTTGATTCTACCGTACCACTACATCATTGCATCATCTTATTGCAGTGCATCGATATTTGTGTTTGTGTCTTATCTGATGATCTTTAATATTACTATGACTTATGCGTTTACTTTACTCGCGTTGTTCTATATAAACTGGCGGCACTGATGCCGGAGTGGGACTTTTCTGTATGTAGGTGGAAGCGTTCCTTAGTTTATTTCATAAGTTTGATTAATTCCTTATACCCAGTCGGTCAAACCTACTGAGTACATGTGAATTGTACTCACCCCTACTTCTGTATCCCTTTTGATGTAAATTCTAGTCAGGGTACTCCTCGCGGCGGTTGATTATCTAGCGAGCAGGCTCATTTTGGAGTAGTGGTGAGATCCTGTGCTCCGTATCGCCATTAACTCCATCTTCCATTTCAGTCTTTACTATTATTCGGAGACTTATGATGTACTTATATTCGGGGATTGCTTTAGATGTTCTTTACACTTATGACACCAGGTTTTGAGAAATTCTTCATTGTGATTCTCTTCTTTTCAGTTGTAGCCTGACTTCCTCTTTGGGAGTCTCGTATGTGTTTTATTTTTCGGCTTACACATCAGGGTGGTTTTGGGATGTGTGCCATCATGACCTCAGTTTTTGGGTCATGACAAGAACCTAGGGAATATACATACATGAATATAAGTAAGTTCATGTATTGAGAATATGGACAATCCACTAATTCAATGAATTTATAAAAAAATCAATTATTTTTTATAATATTAGTGAAGAAAGTATGTTTATTAATTAATATATTTTCAAAAGACAATATACATACATATATATATATGTATATGTATATTAAATATTCAATTTAATATCATTTATAAATGCCTTTATTTGTCTAATATAAATTTTTAATTTTAGATAATTAATTTTTATTTTTAAAATTCAATATAACCTTATGATTACACTTGTGCAACGAAACAGTACACTGATAATTACACTATGACAAATAAATAGGTCAACATAATTACTAGGTTGTGTAATTACTAGGTTGGTAATTACTATTCTAATAATTACACCAATTTCAATTACCTGGTGGCTTTCTAAACAGAACCTAAATGCGCCATTGAAATCAGAAATTCTTATGGCAACTACCATCGGTATGCTAAGGATATTTTGGCAACATTAGTGAACAACTTTTAGACACATATAAAGGAGCCTAGCTAATTTCTTGTAATGTCAAAACATTATTTAATTAATCTCACAATTGCACACGGAGGGATATATCTTTCCTTCTTACTCGGGGTACAAGATTGAATCGAAAATCGAATTGAACCGTAAATCGAGTTAAACCGATAAAAAAATTTGACTAATGATTTGGTTTGACTTAATTTGGTATTCAATAAAAACCAATTATATTTGGGTTGGTTTAGTTTTAATTAAAAAAAAGTCAATCCGAGACCAAAGCAACCCAACATTAAATATATAATTTTTTAAATTTATTTATACATAAAAGTATTTTCTTTGATATAATTTCTAACATTAAATATATAATTTTTTAAATTTATTTATACATAAAAGTATTTTCTTTGATATAATTTCTAAATATTTCTTATACTTTTTCATAATTTTTATCTTTTAACGTATTATTTCAAGTTTCTGAGACTTGAAAATTTTAAATGGTCCAATAAATTATAGTCTATTGATATTAGTAACTCTAATAAAGCTCAAATCAAAATCAAATCAGTACTAATGTTAACAAAAAAATTAATTAAGACAATAATGTTAAATATTTGTTCTTTAATTAGTTTTACATTGGTTTAGATTTTTAAAATACGTAACCTAATTTAAATTTTCTTTAATGTTTAATCATGTACTAATACTTATTAGACTTATTTTAGCATTTTTAGTACTTTTAAATTACCATCATTTTTGTTATGACTTATTAACTTGCAATATTTATTTTATGCAATTTTATTATTATTTTTTGTTGAATGTTTTAGTGTCATCACTTATCTCATATTTTGTATTATTTTCTTAAGAAACACTTTAGATAATTAGATTTTGGTAGGACTAAGAAAATATTTGGAGCACAAGATAATTATATATTTGTATGATTACTTTACCGGAAAAAATCTGAAAAACTCGAAGAAAAAAAACCCGAGGTTGAAAAATATGAACTTTATTAGTTTAATTTGATTTATAAATTTTAAAATTCGACATGAATAATTTGATTTGATATTTAAAAAATCCGAGCCAATCCGATCATGTACATCCCTATTTCTTACTATTGTCTTGTTCTGATTTGTAAATTAAGTCCAAGGTAATGTTTAAGTTACTACATTTCTTCCATTATATTTTATCTAGTATATTATGTAATTGTTCTGAAAGCTAAAAAACGATGGACTACCTTCTAAAGATTCTTCGTGTTCTTCATTTTCCGTTGTGTGCCTTTTCTTATTTCCACAATCATAAAATCAGCATCATTCTAATAAAAATCACGTCTATTAAAAAAATTAATAAATACAATATATAATTTATTTCCACAATCATAAGATAAGCCTTATTTTATTAGAAGTTGGGTTCTCTATATATCCATCTTCTCTGGTCACTTTTTGGCCTTTATTGTATATTTTATACTACACATGTATGATATGCCTCTATTCTACGTCTTATTATTCGTCAGCATTAGTTACTTCTAATTTTATTTATCGCATGTTGCTTGGGCTTTGACTTGCCTACTGGGGAGTTTATGGTAGGCGCCATCATGATTCAATTTTGGATTGTGACACATCTATTCATGCTTATTCTATGCTTGAAGTATCATTTGTACAAATAAAGTGAATTTACACTGATTTCTCATGTTATCCATTTTTCAGACAAATAAAATCCTCAAGAGAAATAGTTAGGATTTGCTATATGAATTCTCTGCATTGATTATTTTCTTCAAAACTAATGTAAAATTCGACAAATCAAAAAGACATCCTATATATAATTTATGATTATGAAAATCTACTACCTTTGACATAAGCTAAAGAATTTCATATCAGACACTTCAAAAATGACGTTCTTTTCTTCTTTGTAAAAATATTCACCAGAAAATTTCAAAATCAAAAGTATTCACTAATCAAATAAACTTTGAAGATGTATTAAATAGAGGTGTCTATATAAAGATTGTAAAGCCTTGAATCAACATAGCAGGACATGAATTCACCAAGATAACTAAATTCATCTAATTTCAAAGTCATCTATAATCAAAACAGATTAAAAAGGAGAAAAGATAGAGCTACATATACATGACCACACACTTACATATGAACACACACAAGATCTAGTTGAAGCCTTGAATCAACATAGCAGGACATGAATTCACCAAGATAACTAAATTCATCTAATTTCAAAGTCATCTATAATCAAAACAGATTAAAAAGGAGAAAAGATAGAGCTACATATACATGACCACACACTTACATATGCACACACACAAGATCTAGTTGAAGCCTTGTATGAAAAAAAATAACACAAAAGCATTTGATAAAAAATATAGCTTACTCGCAAAAGAAAGCAATGCAGAAAGCATAGAGTGAGTTGCTCAATAGGAAATAAACCAAGAGTAGGATTCCTTACTAGTTTAGGATTTTTTATTTATGGTATTTACTTATTTATGTTTAATTAGGATTTGTTAGTTTTATAGTTTCCTAGTCCTAGTTTACTTTGGTTGTTGGTTCCATAAATAAGGGTGTCTTATTACATATCTTCAATGTACAAAAATACAAGAGTCATTGAGTTATTGAATAAAGGCTCTTACAAAATCATTGTATTGGGTCTTTCACTTGTGCATATATTATTACCTTGGTAATTTTATTTCCTTCATGCTCGTTGAATTTCCACCCAAAAATAAAATTTGGCTTATAGCTATATGGAGTGTTGATCATTTTGCTAGAAAATCATTTGCTTACCTGAATTTAAAGTAATAATTTCAAGTTTGGTGTAGGATTTTACTCGTAAATACTAGTTTAGGAGACCTGCAAGTTTCTCCATAGCGGAAGCATATCTGCAACAACCATGACTCATGTTTTACACAAGAGAAGCCCGATTTTCATCCCTAGGATATTAGGTGGTCGAAATATGGGGATTCATCCATCTCATGACAATTTCCGATGACCCACCGGAAATCCTCACGAGATGGATGAATCCTCGTATTTCACAACCTAGTATCCTAGGGATGCAAATTATGCTTCTCTTGTGTAAAACACTAGCCGTCAACTAATGTATAAAATGTATTTATCCTAAACCTATAATGGACCCGACCCAATAAATATTTTCAACATTTGGTCCCTGTTTATTTTGATATTTTATAGTTGAGGATGGGGGGGTGGGGGGGTAGATGTTAAAATCTTACGAGGGTTCAATGTTACTATTGTAACTTCGGCCAACACACAAGATGAGACTTTTCTTTGATTCTTGACACATGCCATGCTGGATTTGAAGAAATAGAAATGAAAGTCTAATTCCGCTAGAGAAAGTTGCCCTTTCTTTCCTCCCGGCTATTCACGCATGAAGATCGTCGTATGTATGCTCGACTTCGGTTGCCGGTGCTATAATAGGTAGAAGTAATTATGGCAGGATCAGTCACCCGGGCAAACAACCCTGGTTAATTTTTAACAATAGTTAAATTTTTCCAACTTTTTTCATAAATTGGATAGCAAAATTTAATAAATTATTAATTTTAGACTGTATATATTAGTGGTGATTTTTCTTGATAATATTTTCCTTTTATTTTATTCTTTCTTTCAAATCGCATCCTGAGAAAAGTTTTGAATTTCTTACTATATACAATTCCTTGAATATATAGGAATTCATATAAGAATTCATCTTAATATCTAAAATTGATTCCATATTTAGTAAATTGAGGACCCTGTTTGGACATAATAAATAACTATGATTTGAAATCATGTTGATTTGAAGTTGAAATTTTAATGTAATGACCCTCGAGATCATTTACTTAATTCTGTGTTTATTTTCTATTTTATCCCTTCCTGTAGCTTCTATGTTGTGTATTTGATGCGTTACGAGTGACATATTTCCCAAGGTAGTGAGGAGAGTTCTAGGTGAGATTTGCTATTTTGGAGCTTTTACTTGGAAAGGGTTGACTTCAGTCAACATCCTTCAGTCAACCATTGCCATCCCTACTGAGAACTAAGAAGAAGAAAAATAAGAAAAAGGATACTTGATTCGATCCCTCGTCTGCTGAAAACAAGAGACCTTAGAACCCAACAATCAACCAAAGTAGCCAAGCAGACTTATATGCAATGAATGCTCATTAGTAATATATATCCATTTTCTTAATATTTCTGTATACCTTTGAACTTTAGGTCAGTTTAAAGGGCGCTCGAGCACCCACAATACTATATGTAGATCCGTCCCTACTGAAAAGACTATGTATCTCATAGCACATGGCTATGTTATGAGGTTTCACCTAAAGTTGATTGGAGAAGGTGGGTGTACGACTCAAGATTGTTGAGCTCCCGAAGGTCATTATGATCACCTCTAGTTGTAAGATGGTTTTGTTGGAAAACTATATGCACAGCGGAAGATATCCAGATTCATACTACTTACATGAATAATAGATAACCTATATGTTTATGCTAGAACACATACAATCATGCTAGAACGCATAAACATTCTGAAATTTACTTCAATAAATACCTCTTGAATCGAGAGCAGATACTTTCAAGCGAATCCACAAGTCAGACAACAATTCCACGGTCTTCTATGATCCCAAGTTCACATCTGAACTCTCTCAATACTTGGGTGGGCAAGTATCGTATAGAAACCTTCAAGCTTTTTCTAGGTTAGGAGAATCCATACTTATAGAGATTTCTTCCCAATCCAAAAAGGATAAGAAAAAAAACACGCCTATTTTCTTGAACAAAACTAATGCTACTTTCCTCCTTTTCCCTTAGAAAATAGGATTCTGAGTTCTAGTTAAATATGGGCATTGTAGGGACCACAAAATTAATTACTGAGGCTTCCTATTATGGAAATAATTTCAAATAATTAATTTGAATTATTCTTACCATAATAAATTACAAATCATTCCACTAGAAATTTGTAATTGCACTCCTCTATTTATATTTCGAAATTCCTCATTAAACGCTTATGTAATTCCCCATGTTAAGATTACAGATACTAATCAATAAATTAAATTATTGACGAATCTAATTCAATGATTAATTTCCTTTAGAAACTGCTTAACTTATTTCATATGTCGGATTCATAAATCCACTTGCAAGGTTTGACACGATGAAAACTTATAAGCTTCTAAAAAAGGCATATCATCAATCTCTATATCGAGACATAAATTTCATCAACTAACTTATTATTTCACCAATACATATTATTACCATCCAATCTACCATGCATATTGACCCATCTCAAAATCTCACATTTTAATAAATCAAAACGATAATTAATATATACAGATCATAGTAGTTATATCAGGATTAAGAATATAAGTACATTTAATGGTTTAGCGAATATGCTTTTGTCAGTCAGTCTAAAGCAACTGTCTCTAGTCGGTCCCGTTCAATACATACAAAATGCACTAGCACAAGAAGTTGGAACTATACCGTTTCCATAATCAAGATAAATTATATATAATCTTGTGCTACAATCGTACCGATGACATGTCCAATTTCCATCCTAGATTGTGAACAAAAAACTTTATACTTATAAGAACCGATGATTTAATCATCTGTGTATAAGCTAAAACTATATACACTAAATCATCTACTATATAAGTAAATAGACACCATAAACGAATATGTAATCTATTAAAACTGTATAAATAATTATTCTATAATAAATAATATATCTAAACACATGGTTAATAATATATATCCTAATAGGTTTTCCCTAGAAGAAGTCTCTTTCAAATGCCTAGTCACTTGCCACTCCTACAAGAGTTGGCATTCGATGTCGATCTTCCTGATCTACCGAGAATGGGATCTTTCATTCTCTCCAAGTTGCCACATATGTTTCTTTGTATTTGATTTTGCCACATATCAACAGATGTGGTGTAGTGGATGAGGTTGTTCTTTCTTTAATTAGAGATTTCGAGTTCAAGTCCTAAATATGAAAAAAAAAAATCATTGGCAGGAAACGCTTCTCCCCGAATGAAATCCTACGCAACTTAAATCGAAACACAAATCTAAAATAATCGAATTTCAATGCGGGTAATGGGCCTAAGATATGAGAAATCAATTTTAGAAAAAGGATGGACGGAGGTAGGGATTAATTTTTATTAAATTTCCACTAGATAGCAAAGTGCGCCAATAATTAATTGCACGTGTTTGGTGTAGGCTGATCTGGACAAGAAAATTTACTCCATTAGTTTATTTTTAGAAATATTTATTTCTCTTAATATATTCACTTATTATTAATATTTAAATAAAAATAACAAAAAAATATTATATGATAACTTGAGCTCTAAATTAATTATAAGAGTTTGTCTAGAATTCTTATTTGGTTGCGAAAAATAAGAAGGATTCTTTCACCGCTTTCTTGTCCTCGTTATTTTCACCTCGTTCTCTATCAACACCTTGAAGCCAATGGAGACAATATATCAATGGTAATTTTTTATTATTTTTTTTTCTTTTTAAAATCTAAACTAATTAATCTCATAAAAAATTATTCATAACTTATTAAGTCTTCTTTGCAACATGAAGAAGCTTTTGAATAGGTGCTTCCATTACTTCAGACTGTGCTTTCTCTTCTTATTTCATTCAATCAACAATACAAAAATAAATCAAAAACAAAATTTGATCCATACACCATCATATGTACTCCAATTTATTCAAATAATACTCAAAGTCGATAGTATCAAAAATATGTGAACGTTATTTCGAAGAAATAAATCTTAGACCTGTAGAACGTGTTTTTAAAAAAGAAAAAGAAAGCAGAAAAATCATTAATTTTTAAATGTAAAAATATAATAATTAAATTATGAGAAATAAATATTTCTAAAAATAAACTGGTGGTGTAAATTTTCTTATCTACTGTTAGTGGATATAAGTTAATCTCTCCAATAATAGTTAAATTCTTTAAAAATTAGATGGAAACTTATATTCCTATTATTTGGCCTCCAAAGAAAGAGCTGAAACAGCATAGCTATGGAAGTGGCTTATGTTAAAGAGAAGTTACATACACCAGGAACATTTGTATGTCATGATCAAGAGGAACCAATGGCTTCCAATTTATTACCTTCGATGTTTGTCTCAAATTCCAGTAATTGATATGGAAATGTTGGTGGCTAATGTCGGTATGCTAAGGGGATTTTAGCAACATTAGCCAACAACTTTTAGGCTTCATTTATTTACATTAACTAGTAAAATTACCCGCACCTCGCGCGGAAATTTAATATCACAGAATTTATAAAATAATACGTAAAACCTATCAATCATTAAAACTAAAACACTATATTATCTTACATACAAGATTATGTAGCAACGAACATCTTATCTTATCTTCTAATATATATATATATAAAAGAGAATCTTAAATCCGCCTATATGGCTCCCTCACAAATCAGGATTCTTATTTAACCCTTCTTAAAAGTCACAAACTTATGGAAAAGTCACAAAATTTCATAAAATTCGTAACTCTTAATAAAAGTCGCAACTTTTCACAAAAGTCACAACTTAATCTTAGACCCGCCTATGTGACACCCTCACATATCAGGATTCTTATTTAACCCTTCTTAAAGGTCACAACCTTACGATAAAGTCATAACTTTTCATAAAAGTCACAACTCTTTAGAAAAGTCAGAACTCTTCGTAAAAATCACAACTCTTCATAAAAGTCACAGTTTTTCACAAAAGTCATAACTTTTCACAAAGTCACAACTTTTCACAAAAGTCACAACTTTTCACAAAAGTCACAACTCTTCACAAAAAGTCACAACTCTTCATTTTTCATTCCACTTTTTAAAACCCAACAGTTAATTTCAAGGCACCAAAAGAAGAAAGAATAAACAAAGAAAATTGATTTCAATTGCAATGCAACATTACTACTCTTGCGCCTCTCACTCCATAACTCATAACGCTGCTGGAATGGTTGAATTAAACTTGCATGAATACTCAATTAACGTGTGTTATTTAATCTATACTAACAATAACTTTGCAAAAACGTAAACAACAAAGTTTAAAACATGTACTCAAAAACAACAATTAATAACATAAGCATAAATTATTGACTGTAAAAAAACATACCAGGATCTGTAACAATAGAATGAAACAGAAAGGAAAAAATTGAAGATAGTGTCCCCTTAATTAAGAAAACTATTCCCCTCTAGTACCTGATGTTTAAAAGAATAGATCCTCTTAGGATAGAACGATTCTATTCACCAGTGTATTGATACAAAAATAATGGTGTCAGTGAGCCACTCAACGGGAGCAAAGTACGCAAATATTTAATTGTGCAGAAGAAGAAGAAGTTCAGAATTTTCTTGTTTTAAAATGAGAGGAAATCACTCTATTTGTAGACAACAAAGGGTAGTGTGAACAAAGGTTTATTGTGCCTTATGGAAAATGTCACAACTCTTTGGAAAAGTTACAACCCTTCGGAAAGGTTACAATCCTTCGGAAAGGTCACAACCTTTCATAAAAATCACAACTTTTCATAAAAGTCGCAATCCTTCATAAAAATCACAACTTTTTATAAAAGTCACAACTTTTCATGAAAGGCTAGTTTTGGAAATAAATAAATTAAAAGGGAATCCTTAGGTGGGCCTAGTATTATCTTTTATATATATATATATATGATATTAAGACGTTTGAATCTGAATGTACATTTGAATGAGTAAGATATTGTTGTAGGTCTAAACACTAAATGATTAAGATTGTTTGTTTTCTTAACATCTGAATATATTAAATTAAAAAGTTATTAAATATAAAAAATACACGAATAATAATTCACTCTATATAATCTATATATATATATATATATATATAAAGGATAATGTTAGACTTGCTGATGTGGCATGCCTCTACGGGCTGGAATCATATTTATCTTTTTTGTGATTTTTTTGAGCTTTTTCTTCATTTTAAAAGACATAAAATTTTATTTGAAGTTTTAACAGAATATTAAAGTTTAGTATTTAATTTTCTCCTCATTAAGGCATAAACATAAAAATTTCAGTTCTCAATTCTTTACCATAAAAAACAATTTCCTTAATTATAAAATTTAAGAAGATTTAATCCTTATCACTTAATTATAGAATTTGAAATGTACTAATATTTAAAGTAGAGTAGCTAATCACAAAATATTTCAAACAATATGGTAGAAAGTATTCACCAATTTATATTGATGTGTTTATTCTTGCCGGAGTAGCTCTTCTCAATATTTCATTTTTTTATACGGTTGTGTTTCAAACATCTTTTTTGTTTTACTTATTTTTCTTCTTTTCTTTACTTTTAAAATCTTGCAAGAACATCAAACAAGTTTCATTGAACATACACATACCAGTGAAAGGAAAATTCAACAACGCACCAAAACACTAACAACAATCATGAATAAGAGAAAGATAACAAGCAACGAAAAAAGAACAGCAAAAATGACATAGAAAGTATTCACCAATTTATATTGATGTGCTTATTCTTGCCGGAGTAGTAGAAAATTCATGATTTGACTAGCTCTTTTCTCAATATTTCATTTTTTTGTACGGTTGTGTTTCAGACATCTTTTTTGTTTTAGTTATTTTTCTTCTTTTCTTTACTTTTTAAATTTTGCAGGAACATCAAATAAGTTTCATTGAACATACGCATACCAATGAGAGGAAAATTCAACAACGCACCAAAACACTAACAACAATCATGAAGAAGAGAAAGTTAACAAGCAATGGAAAAAGAACAACAAAAATGACACAACACACTAAAAGCTAATTTAGAGATGAGGAGAAGAGATCGTAGAATGAACCAAAACATCATGACTCCTTTACTTTGTCTCTTCTTCTTCTGATGATGGAATATTATTTCTTTATGAAAAGAGAAAGAGACGGTATCTCATGATCCTTCTGAAGATACTGATGTAAGAAGAAAAGTCATGTAATAATCGAATTTCTTTAAAATAAAAGAGTTTTTGAAAGGATGTTGCACTATAATTTCTTCTAGAAGAAAATATATTCTTTTTGATTGAGAAACTTATAGAAAGAATAATAAGTGGTCCAAGAGCAAGAAAAATTATTTAGAGAAAGATTCAATTTATTTATGGAATTCATATTAAATTAGGAGGTGAATACGGAGAAATCTATCTATGTTCTAATTCCCTTTTTTTGTTTGTTTTTTTTCTCCTTAAAAACATTTTTCTAATTTATATTTCCTTATCTATCTTTAATTATAGTTTGTTTTATTAACTTTTATATATTTTTAATTAAAGTTTGTTTATATTTTTGTAGTTTTTATTTTATTTTATATTTTTTCTAATTTTTAAAGACTGAAAATTTCACTTTTAAATTTTATTGAATATTAAAGGTGACTATATTTAATTTCATTCATCATTAATCATACTAATTATTTTACTTCCTTACCTTAATATGATCTCATTACTCTCATTTATATCATTTCTTTAAATTACTTCTTTTACAATTTTGTTTTTTTACTTTTTTATTTATTTATTTATTACAAGAAATTAGTTATTATAACTTTGTAAGAATTGCGTATATATTTTTTACGAAATTTAATTTATTTTATTTGAATTTAGATCATTTCTTTTGTTAAAGATTCATATTGATACGTAATAATAAAGTTAAAATTAGAAAAGGATGACAACCTTCTTACTTCATATATTTATTTATTTTTATCAATATTTTTTGATATTTTTTCTTATATTTTCTTAAAATAATTGCTAAAACTTGTGTCTGGAAGTTTATTTATTTATTTTTCTAATTCTTTTTTTGTGTTTTTCCTATTTTTTAAAATAATGAAAATCTTACCTTAAAATTTTTGCTGAATATCAAATATGACCATATTTAAATCCTTTCATCATTAATGCTATTAATTTTTTAAATTTTCTTTCATTAATGCAATTTAGATCATATCCATAAATCATTTCTTTTTTATTTGTTCTTTGTGTTATTTATTTATTTTAAAATTAATTGGTACAACTTTATAGGAATTGCATTTTTATAAATAAATAGAATTTGATTTATCATTTATTTCTAATTTCCGTTATTTTGTTTGTTTTTTTTTTCTTAAAAACGTTTTTTCTTCTTATTTATCTTTAATTAAAGTTTTTTTTTTCTTTTATATAAATTTAATTGAAGTTTGTTTTATTTTCTTTAATATCTTTGATTAAGGTATGTATATAAGCCTAAAATTTATTTTTAAAATTTTTTTAAAAGACTGAAAATTTTACTTTCAAATTTTATTGAATATCAAAGTGACTACATTTAGAGCCTGTTTGGCATTGCTGTTGGAAGGTCAAAATTGCTTCTTTTTTTTTTAGAAAAAAACACTATTTTTGAAAAATTAAGTGTTTGGCAAACCCTTAAAAGTGCTTTAAAAAAGAAGCAGAAGCAGTTTTTCTGCTGTTGGAAAGAAGCTGAAAATTTTTGCTTCTTAAAAAAAGCAGAAGCAGAAATAGAAAATTATTTTTTTGAAGACTAAAATATCCCTTACATATATACGTATTTACCAATATATCTCTTATTAATTAATTAACATATCTCATAAGCTTGGTTAAGTTTCGTTCAAGAATTTTATTTTTTATTTTTATATGATAAAATTTTTATTTTATTTTATGTTTATATATTATTATTTATATTTTATATATTATTTTATGTATTTAATAGAAATAGGTAACAACAATATTTTTGTAGAATTAAAAAAAAGTAATTATATTTATTGTATGTGGTGATATAATTTGTGGAATAATTTTTAAATTTATTTAGCTTGATATTTTTAATTATATTTAAATCATCATGTTAATATTTTATTTATTTATCTATGTATAATATTGATTAAAAATTTGAATATGTACATTTTAGTTTAATTAAATAAAAATTTAATTAATTTTACTCTTTTTTTTAATTTTCTATTACTTTTTTATTTATTTATTAGAAGAAATTAGTTATTATAACTTGGTAAGAATCACACATATTTTTTTACGAAATTTGATTTTTTAAATTTAGATCACTTCTTCTGCTAAAGATTTATATCTATACTTAATAATAACATTAAAATTAGAAAAGGATGACAACCTTCTTATTTCAGATATTTATTTATTTTTATCAATTTTCTTTTGACATTTTCTCTTATATTTTCTTTAAATAATTGTTAAAAAATTATGTGGAAGTTTATTTATTTATTTTTCTATTTTTTTGTACTTTTTCAAATTTTTAAAAGACTGAAAATTTTACCTTAAAACTTTATAGAATATCAAATAAGACCATATTTAAATCATTTCATCATTGATGCTATTAATTTTTAAAATTTCATTCCTTAAATTCATCACTGATGTTATGTGTATCATTTCCTTAAATCATTTCTTTTCCTTTCTTTGTTCTTTTTACTTTTTATTTCTTTATTTATTTCAAAAATTAATTGTCATAACTTTATAAAGTTGCATTTTTTTTAATATATAAATAGAATTTGATTTGTCTTTTTTTTGAATTCTTAGATTATTTCTTCTACTAAAGATCGATATCTATATGTTATAGTAAAGCTAAAAATATAAAAGGTGATGTGACATCCTTCTTAGTCTACATATTTATTAATTTATATCAATTATTTTTGACATTTTCACTTTTATTTTTCTTAAACTAATTGTTTTAAAATGAAGTTAATTTATCAAAAAATTTATGATAATTATTTGCATTCATTGCTCAATTAAAAAGAGGGAAAAAAACATTTAAGAGAAATAAAGTATGTAGGAAATGTTTCAGTTTTTAATTATTTGTTTTATTTTCATTAGAGTAGAGTCTAAAAAATTTTATTTTGAAATTGCTGATTTTAATTCTCACATTTTCATTGATACACATCTTTTTCTTTCTTATACTGATGGTTATAGTGCACTGTACATAACCTGAAAATCCTTCACTTTTGTCATAATATTTATTTTCAACTTCTTTCACATATATAAATGGTGAGTTCTATCAACCTCTTATATACATAAATACTACCTCTTATAAGTATGGTCTTTTAGGTTATTTGCTATTAAGTTTTCTATTTTCGCTAATTAATTATTATTTTTTGATATTTTTGGATGGTCCTTTTTTTTAATGAATATTATATTATTGTGCAAGTTTTTTTTCTATTGATATAACACATGTTTTAAAAAAAAAAAAAAACTCTTGATTTATTAGCATAGTAAATTTTTGAAATGAAAACTTTATTTACAGTTGGTGATATGTACAATATTAGATTAAAAAATGTGGCCTTGCAATTAGATTAAATGAATGTCAGAAAAAAGATATATCAAACAACAAATAAATTAATTCGATGTTGGTAACAGTCATTTGTTTGATCTGAGCAAATTAATATCAATGTCGTTATTAGTCGATACTGGGTCATTCATAGCATTATTATACTTTTAGTTTTATTTTTCAATAAAAGTTGATGACCTACAAAATTCAAGCTTTATTTATATTGTATTACAGATTTAGAGTCTGTTTGGCATTGCTGTTGGGAGGCCAAAAGTGCTTTTTTTTAGAAAAAAACATTTTTTTGAAAAAATAAGTGTTTGACAAATCATTAAAACTGCTTTTAAATAGAAGCAGAAGCAGTTTTTCTGCTATTGGGAAGAAGCTAAAAATTTCTCCTTCTTAAAAAAAGCACAAGCAGAAGCAGAAAATTAATTTTTTTAAGACTAAAATATCCCTTTCATATATACATGTTTACCAATATATCCCTTTTTAATTAATTAGCATATCTCATAAGTTTGCTTATGTTTCATTCAACAATTTTATTTTTATATAATAATTATATTTTATGTTTATATATTATTATTTTATGTTTATATATTATTTTACGTTTCATTTTATAGAATTAGAAATAAAGGTAACAATAATATTTTTGTAGGATTAAAAGTATGACGGACTTTATTTATTTTTATGGTGAATTTTTCGTATATAGTGGTTTAATTTATTGAATGGTTTTTAAATTTATTTTGCTTAATATTTTTAACTATATTTAAATCATAATGTTAATATTATATTAATATTTTATTTATTTATTTATATATGTATGTATAATATTGATTGCAAAATTGAATATGTACATTTTAATTAAAATTTTTGTAATATATATTTAAAATAGTTTCTCTCTATAAAATAATATTAATTTTAAAAGTACATTGATACTTACCCTTTTAAGTAATTTGACTCTCAAAAGCACTTTTTAAAAAAGATTAACCAAACACAATCTGCTTATCAAAAGCATTTTGCAAATAAATTAGCCAAACGCAAATTGTTTTTTTTCAAAAGCACTTTTTTAAAAAATCATTTCAAAAAAGTGCTTCTAGAAATAAGCATTTTTTAGCAGCAATACCAAACGGGCTCTTAAAAGTAATCACTTTTAGATTGTTAAATTATTTGTGATTCATTGATTTTCTATTTTGCTAACATCATATATTAAAAATATTAATTTCGTTCTCATTCTTGATTATCACTAGACTATTATAACTTATGAATTTAAGGGTTTCGGCAAAAAAAAAGATCATATGAACTTGAAGTATTGCAAGTTATATTTCATGAATTGATAATTTATAAAAAGTTTATTTTAAATTATTGTTATACCGTGCAAAGCGCGGACAAGTTTCCTAGTTCACAACATAAAATTTAAATAATATACTAATTAAATACTCCCTCTGTCCCATATTAACTGATCATCATATTTCTAAAAATATTTGTCCCAAATTACTTGATCACTTACTAAATCAAGATAAAATTAATTAAAATTTTCGCATTTTACCTTTATAATTAATATCATAAATGTGCATAAGTTCCAATAATACCTTTTATATGTCCTATGTCATCATAAATTATCTTGATATTCATTAATATGAATAAAGGGTAAATTTATCTAATTGATCATCTTATTTATGATTTCTTAAGTATCATGTAAAATAGAAAGTGATCAGTTATTATAGGATGGAGGGGGGTATTATGTAATTGTTCTGAAAGCTAGAAAACGATGGAGTACCTTCTAAAGATTCTTCGTGTTTTTCATTTATCATTTTGCGTGCTTTTTCTTAGTTCCACAATCAAAATTGCGGTAAAAATCACGCCAATTAAATAAATTAATAAATATAATATATAATTTATCAAACTATTTCTATTTACTAAGTATTTCTTGAGAATTAAATATTATTTTAAAAATATGGAGTAAAAGATTATAGTTGAAAAAATAAACAATTTTTAATCTTAAATTTATGAGAATACACCAAAATAAAGTAAATAGGAGGGAGAGACCACCAACGGATATGATGTAGTAGATGAGGTTGCTCCTTTCTTAAACAGAGATTTCGAATTCGAGTTTGAATATGAAATTTTTTTTTGGCAGAAAGCGCTTCTCCCCAATGAAATCTTATGCAGCATAAATCTAGAATAATATAGCTCCAATACAGATATCGAGTGAGAAATCATTTTTTTTTAAAAAGGAGGCAGGGATTAATTTTTATTAAATTTCCACTGGATGGCAAAGTGCGCCAATAATTGATTGCACGTGTTTGGTGCAGGCTGATGTGGCGATAACTTTCCAATAATAGTTAAATTCTTTAAAAATAAGATGGAAACTTATATTCCTATAATTTGTCCTCCAAAGAGAGAGCTGAAACAGCATAGCCATGGAAGTGGCTTATGTTAAAGAGAAGTTAGATAGACCTGGAACATATATATGCCATAATCAAGAGGAACCAATAGCCTCCAATTTATTACCTCAAATTCCAGTAATTGATAAGGAAATGTTGGTGGCTAATGATCATTCAGAACTTGACAAGCTTCATCTTGCTTGCAAAGATTGGGGATTCTTTCAGGTATATATATATATATATATATATATATATAGGGAATTAATAAATAGAATACAGGGAAGAAAAATATTTAGTAAGTTCGATTGTAAATCAGGCTACTGGCAAATAAAAATGGCAGAAGAGAGCATAGAGTGGACTGCCTTTACTTGTCCAGAAGGACATTCTGAATGGCTAGTAATGCCATTTGGTTTAAAGACAGCCCCACCAATCTTTCAAAGAAAAATGGATAATATAGTTAGAGACTACAAAAATTTTATCATAGTATATGTAGACGACATTTTAGTATTTAGTAATAGTATGAAAGAACATCTAGGACACTTACAGAAGATTTTTAAATTATTCGTAGAGCATGGGATAATTATTAGTAAAAAGAAAATGGAATTATGTAAGACCCATATTAATTTTTTAGGAGTAGTAATAGGAGAAGGGAAAATAAGTTTACAACCACACATAGCAAAAAAGATTCTAGCAATGCCAGACAAATTAGATAAAACCAAAGAATTACAAATTTTTTTACGAATTCTAAACTATGCAAGACATTTTATTAAAGATTTAGGGAAAGTAACAGGACCCTTATATTCTAAGACGGGATCAAAAGGTCAAAAAACTTTTAATATAAAAGACATAAAATTAGTAAAGAAATTAAAAGAAATGGTAAAAAACATTCCAGACCTAGCACTACCGTTAGAAACAGATTATTTAATAATAGAAACAGATAGTAGTTTAGCAGGATGGGGAGCTGTTTTAAAAGCAAAGAAAGACAAATATAGTGACAAAAAGGAAGAGAGAATTTGCGCTTATCAAAGCAGTAAATATAAAGAAAAAGGAAATCTAATTAGTATAGATGCGGAAATTTTAGCAGTAATTTATGGGTTAGATAGTTTTAGGCTACACATCCTAAATAAACCTGAAGTATTAATAAGAACAGATTGTGAAGCAATAGTGAAATTTTACCAAAAGATAAATGAGAAAAAGAGTAGTAAAAGAAGATTGTTAAATTTCCTAGATGCAACTTCAGTATATAATATAAAAATAGAACATATAAAAGGAAAGGATAATAATTTGGTAGACCAATTAAGTAGAATTATTATAAACTAACCATTTTGGTTTTAGTATGAATGAAGGAAAGGGAAAAGACAAAATGGAAGACTCTTCCTCCCTAGACAAATATAAAGACTTGTATTTAAAGACTTTACTGAGTAACACTCAGTATAGGCCACAATCAATGCTTGAAAGTCAGAATGTTGAAAGACAATATTTTGGGCCACAAAATCTGATATGTTATCCACAATGCAACATGAGCTTCAGACTCAAACCAGAGGTAAAAATGGATAAACAACAGAAATGTTTGATAGACAATTTATGGATCGCTTACAATAAGCATTTCAACTTTAAATGCTTTAAGTCACCATTTTACAGACAAAAGATTTAAATTCTATTTGATAATAAAGGGGCAAAAACCCGAAATTTTTCATACTTGGATAGAGGTAGTAGACGCAATAAAAAATTACTCTACTCCCCTTTTCAAAGGATTTAACGATATAAATGAAGCCCTAGACTATGCTAGAGGAAATTTAGGACCAAATTATTATATTACCCCAGCCCTCAGACAACCAAATACAAATATTCCTCAATACAATATTCAAAAAGACACAGACAAAATAATTTTTTGTGATCATAGCTCAACAATGACAGACACTTTCAAACGATTGAATCAAGAGAATGAAAGACTTAAGCTAGAAAAAGAAAAATTATTACAGCAGATAAGACTATTGCAAGACAAAGGAAAAACACTATGTTATGAAATATACCAAATTAACAAAAGTTTTCAAAACCAGAGTTCTCCATCTCTAATAATGGATAAGAAGGTTGTGCATTTCCCAATAAATGCAAAAGAATCCACTACATCGGATAAAGATGTAGCTAGTCCAGTTCAAACGTTGACTGGTAAAGACTTATCAAACCTGTTTAAAGCTGACACTTTGCTAAAAAGTGTAAGGATACTACCGGCAAGTTTTAATACAGAAGCAGAAGGAACTTCAACCTAGACACCCAAAATACAGAAAAAGGGATTCAGTCTAAAGAAAAATACAAAAAAAAAGAAAATAGAAGACATGGTAGACAAAGCGGTAAGAAGATTGCTTAATGAAAAGACCAAAGAGGTGATTGTAGAACATCCAAGACCAGAACAAAAGACAGAGGAATCCGAAAGCTCAGGAAGTACAAGATACGATCCGACTATGGATCAATTCGCATAAGACCCAAACGAAGATAATGATTCAGGCATGAGTTTTGACTCAATAGCCCTGCATAACTTAGACACAATAGAATAATGACAACTCAAGAATGATACCGAGACGTAAGCAATGATGACCAAGTCAGAAAACGTAAGCAATGACGACCTGAAAATAAGACGTAAGCAGTGATGACACAAGGCACTACTCAAAAGAAGAATAGAATTGGAAAAGAGTCAGACATAACCATGTGACGATGGGGCCCACAGAGCACCCGACAGGTTTTAAAAGATTCTTAAACCAATTTGAAATCCGAGTTTGAGATTCGAAGACTACTATAAATACCCCAGCCTTAATAAAGAAAGGTAGAGAAGAAGAGACGCAAAAAAAAAGCTAGAAGAGTGAGAGTGAGAAATTTCTTCAGAGAGTGATAAATTACAGTTTTTTCAGTTTCCAAGTTATAAGAAAAAAAAGAAAAAGAAAAAAGAGTGTTAGCGTGACTTTAAGTTTGTAAAGAGTATTTTCATTCCAAGTACGTTCCAGTCCACCGGGGACTCCCGAAAGGGAAATCTCTCTCCGACCGGAGCCATGTAAGTAGTTTATGTTTAGGTTTCTAGTTTATGTAATATCTCTCCCTACTATTGTATCATAATGTTTATGTATGAAAGTAAATATGTATGTTTGATTCCATATAACTATAATTGTTTAATCTCTTAGTAAATGGTTCTCTGATCAGCTTTTTAACAATATCAATGGATTAACTAGTAAAGTCCTAGGGATTTGAAATGTCCACCAGGGCCATGGTGTGCCAAAGGACGTATGTACCCAGGGTGTGGTTAGAGAAGAAAATTGTTAAAAGTTAGATTGTAAAGAAGATATGAACAGAGGTTAAAGAATTATAAAAAAAAATAAAAAAAATAAAAATTATTTTTGGGAGAAATTACTGTAAACCTATATATATATATTAAGGTTTTAAGTAATTTCTTCCAAAATTTAAATTTTTTTTTTTTTTAACCTCTGTTCATATCTTCTTTGCAGCTAGCTTTTAACAGTTTTCTTCTTTAACCACACCCCGATTAAATGCGTCCTTTGGCACATCATGGCTCTGGCGGAATATATATATATATATAATAATAATAAGAAAAAAAAGTAATTCTTTCATTGATGTCTAGTTGGTTTACATGTTTAACCTAGCTCTTCTTCAAAGTTAATGTCATACATAATTCATTCAATCCTTTGAAGGTATATATAAGCTACTAGAAATTTAAAAAAAATTTCCTACGAACTGTGAATCAGTGAGAAATTTGTACTACAAAAACATGATTTTTTAATTCATTTCTCACCGAATCAGTTCATTGAAAAATGTATAGTGAAACAAATTCTCATTAAAATAGTAGGAAACTTCCTAATTTTTCTACATGAAATGATTATTACTATTTTTCTTTGAGAAAAATATTGAAAACGTCTTGAAACTTGGCGTAAATTATTAGTTTTATTCCTAAACTATTGAAAACCTTAAAAACACTACTTTACTTGATTAACTAAACTTAGATACACCCCCGATCTACCACATAACATAGCAAGTGGTTTCGAACTCTTGTAGAAGCATGAGATTCTTAATAAAAAGTCAAGAAAAGTGTTGAAAACACCCTAAACTTGATAAGAATTTAGGAGTGTATTTCACTCATGTTTCCAAATCAGGAGTCTATTTAAGTTCAGTTAGTCAAGTGAGGGGTGTTTTTTAAAACTGTCAATAGTTTAAAAATGAAACTAATAATTGATGCTACGTTTAAGGATATTTTCAATATTTCTTTTTAAATCAATTTTACTAAAATATTTTTGAAAATAGCTACTAAACATTTTTCAATATTTTTTTTTTAGTAGTGATAACTTATGTTTTATATTCAGATGATAAATCATGGAGTGAGTTATTCATTATTAGAGAAAATGAAGTTAGAAGTAGAAGGTTCTTCAATTTTCCCATGGAAGAGAAGAACAAGTTTGATCAAATTGAAGGAAATATGGAAGGATATGGTCAGGTTTTAGTGTCATGTGATGAACAAAACATAAAGAGGTGGATAGGCAGACTTTACATGCTCACTCTGCCTCTCCATTTCAGAAAACCCCACTTGTTTCCCAACCTTCCCCTCTCATTCAGGTACATATATCTCTCTCTCTCTCTAAATGACAATAATTGCTGGTGTAATTTATTTATTTTTTTGTTATTATTTTTTCTACTTCTATTTATTACTTTCATTCTATATTAAGTGAATGTCTATTAGAATATTTAACGATATAATTTAAATTATTTTTTTATTTATTTTCAAGTTATGACTCAAAACAGTTTTAAAAAAGGTAAGACTTTATTAAAAGGTAGGATAAATATTAAAAAATTTCAAATATTTATCTTCTGTCCCATCAATAATACTACTTTTTGCAGTGGCCTTTTTATCTTTACTTTTCTATTTTATTAATTATCGTAAATTTTTTTTGTCTAACCAAAAAAATATTTTTTCTATTCAATAATAATTGTATATTTTTGACTTGACACATATCTTAAGAAATAATAAATAGTAGATATAATATTACTATTTTATCTTTTAAATATATTAAATTTAATGCTTTGAAAAATATATTAGATATTGAATAGAATTTAATAGCAAGGATAAAATAGAACACAAAGAATAAATTATTTCTTGATTTTTCAAACTGAATAAATATTATTGGATAACTATTTTTAGTATAATCCACGAGTAAAGATCCGAAAGGAGTAATTTTTTATATATATTTTGATAATTATTATCAACCCTAACAGATTAATGATTGGAAATCAAAAACTGATAACAGCTAATATTGCTAATACAACAGATCTTAATAGTGATCATCCCATGTACAAGGAATTCATGGATTTTATAAAATCCAAACAAGAAAAAAATGATGTTCCTCAGTCATATTCCACAGTTCTCACAGATGATGAGAACATAGAAATATTTGATCAAAATTACAAGAAAGAGGTAATACTTCTTCTTGAACAAAATGATCTAAAATGGAAATATGATCCATGGCAAACAATGCATAGATATTTAGACTCAGTATCATATACTACTCCTGCTTATAAATACAGGATGCATTATGAGATAATACTCTCAGCAACAGGGTCTGGAGAATTCCAGCATTTCTACCCAGCCAATACAAAAAAGGTTTATAACTTTTCAAAATTCATAATTAAGAAAATTATATCTCCAGAAGAATGGGGAATCAACACTTTGAAGGAAAAAGAATATATTCATCCTGAACAAAGGATTCCGGTCAGATATAATTATTGGGATTATATGGATGGCTTTCATAAAGCCCTTTTATATGAAAATGTGAATAAGAAGCATTCATGGTTCATTAAAATATGTTCGCATGTATTTAAACAACAGATACCAAATTGGTTTAGTCAGTGGTGGACTTTATACGGTCCTTCTTTAAATATCCTACCATAACCCTACAAGAGTTTATACACCCAATGGATTGATGTATCCCCCAAATTAGTAAGTATGGAAAAAGATAATATCTTCTTCGATAGGATGTCCATAATGTATTTCTTTATAGAATTCCCAATCCCATGGATTATGAAATGGACATTGGAAGTTAATAACACCAAAGAAGGATTTCCTTGCCTCCAAAGAATGTTTTATACAAAATTCTAGAACAAATTAATACAAAAGGATCTTGAAGGAAAATGTCATGGGCAGAAAATAATAGATTCAATTATAGTAGCCATTGATACATACGAAAAAGCAGAATCAAAATCTCAAATAGACAATCAGAGTCCATTCAAACAGATAGCCAGAAAACTTCAAATGAAGAAGGGCACAATTTCTAAGTCTGATATAATAGCATCATATATAGAAGAAGTAAAAAAGGATTTAATAAAAAATTTAGACATAGAAATAGAAGATGATACATTAATGGCATTAGTCAGTCACACCACAGAAGATGAATAATTGTGTATGGCAGGAGAAGCATAGAGTATTCATAGCAATGAAGAAGTGGATATTGAAACACGTCTACAACAGCTTCAGAAGCAAGTGGAAGAATCTTCCAACAAACAAACCTGCAAAGGGAAAGGAAAAGCTTAGCAGAAAGAAGACCCCACACAAAAAAAATTATTGGGGTAATATGACAAAATACTTTAATAAAGTAGATTCTTTTATAAAGATAAGATAGGTCACAATAATGTGTCGGCCACGTTTTCTTTATCTTTAAGGCCACAATTGTTTGGCGGCCATGTTTTCTTTTTTATCTTTATCTTTAAGGCCACGATTGTTTGTCGGCCAATTTCTTCAAAAATCTTCTATAAAAGGATTTCATTTTCTTAGACAGGAGGCAGGTTTTGGGAAAAACTCCTCTCTTTCTTTAGTTTGTTTTTCTATCGTCTTTTGTAATATTCCAGTAAAATATTCAATAAAATCTTTCAGTTTGGCTTGTACATTCAAGATCTATTTGGACTCTAATTTTAGGTAAATATTTTTAATTTTATTTCAAAGTATCTTGGCCTAATGAAAGGCTAAAATTCTGTGTTAAACTATATTATACTGTCGCGACCCAAGCCTAGGGCCTAGATGTGACCGGCGAATGGGGAACCCGAAGGAACCCCAAACAAGCCTCATAGCGTATCATTACACATCCTTGGTCGCGGAAGCAATTAAATGACCATAAGCGATAAGCATAATACACAACTTGTCCAACACCACCTCTAAACATGAGTACTTAGCGGGGGCCAAGACAAACTACCGGGCTCACCCTCATAGTCAAAAACATAACTAGAAAGGAAAAGTTTTATACATAGCAAAAGATCATGAGCAACGTCCCCGAAATGGAGGACTCACCAATAACCACTATAGAAAATCGTACTAGCCACGCGGAGGAGGATGGTCAAGCGGTGCTCCGGTCCCTACATGGTGACATCATGTAGGCATAGAGTATGCGTTAGTACATTTGAATGTACTAAGTATATGGGATGCAATGCAATGCTACATTAGATGGACATCATAGGAAAAATGCGTAATCATACCCGATAAATAGCATATTAATGAAAATGATATGTATAATGATGCTTACATAAAAATCACATTTAGTGGGACGTAGTACATGTGTGGCGAGTGACCATCAATATAGTGTTTCCAAGGCCTACCACCCCCTTGGAGAGGCGAAAGAGGTACAAACCCCTCAATATGGTTACACGGGTGAAACGACCCCAAAAATGCCCGAAAATGTGCTTCGGAAACACCTATAATTGTAATTTCCATATATCTCAAAATC